>JAQJVL010001468.1:0-163617 GCA_035578905.1 Stictocephala bisonia | reverse complement strand
CTTTATATCATTTACCGTTATTTACAGTGTAGTATTAATCCATTCATAACATCGGTTTTGGAAGTGGTTTTATATTATCTGTATTAGAAGATTTTAAGATGTGCTTAAGGAAAGGTAACCATAAATATCACCTATTGATTAATTGCGATAATGTCAAACACTGTCTATTTATTTTGTTATACTGTATTTTTATTTAAATTACTATAATCTATCGTAAGTAATACTATATATTAAGATATATTATTTTGGCCGTTGCCAAATAATAAAAAATTCGAGTACAAAACAAGTTATTTTCGTATTTTTACATTTTCTACCATGTTAATTTATTATCACAGAAGGGATAGTCACAGTTCCTATCAAAGTATATTATTTAGCTATGTCAGCACTGGCCAACCCAGAAAACGATGACTCGTTGATCATACATATAGTTTGCATTGACGATGAGAACGCAGCATCCGCACTGAAGATGCCCTGAATAAACGAGGATATTAAGATCTCTTATGTGGAAAATTTCCTCCGATATTTGCATTTCTTTAAATATTTGTATCATTAAATTCTCTTTGCATGTTAGCATCAAGTAACAAAAAAATCTATAATTAAAGAAGTAATATTTAATTTATTTGAAGTTTTATTCATTTTATTTGTCACTTCAAGTATATTTCACTTTTTTGCGTAATAAATTAGAACATGTGAAAGCACATAAACTACTCATTATTTCAGAATAATTATCCTGTGTGAAGTGTAGTGAGAAAATATTCATACAGATCTACAAGACTTCATTGAACATCCAATTAACAACAATACATACATCTAATTTATTAATGTAAACATATAGTCACTGTGGAAGAGTCAGAATTCCTGATGCCAGAAAATACCCCAACATAACTAGTTAATCAAAAAAAAAGCCAAACAAAAAAACATTGAATCCATAAGTCGAAAAATGCCGTTTTACAATTTGGAACAATAGAAGGTAGATACAAATGGGAAATCGAAGAATCTAATCCAAGAAACCCCAAGAAATACAAAAATCAATGTTACATTCTTGAGAACTCAGAGCCATTCAAAACCAGGACGATTCATTTGTTTAACAATTCATCATATTTAACACTCTCACAGCGGTGGCGTATGTAGTCGTGTGACGTGAGGTGTGGAGCTGCCTTGCCCGGCTCACCACCATGTCTGCACACTTAAACATATTGACAAGTACAATTGATTCATGTACAATTCAAATAATATTTTTGTTTCATATTTAGGTATTTAAATATATACTCCCTTCAACTCACCAGTTCATTCCAGTCCAGTCTATTTATTCATTATCAGAAGCCGTAATATACTAATCCAAGTCTCCCGGTATGTCTTCGAACTGTTAACTTACTGTCATCTGAGTAATCATATTCTGCTCAAAAGGGATCCTTCAAGAAGTTAGCTATTTTATAAACACTACAAGTCTAAATACTTACACTAGAAACATATTCACTAAATACACAATATATTATACACTGTCAAAAAATAATGCCACTAACTAAACCTTAAAACACAAGTTCAGTAGTTTAGTCATAATCTATGTACTTCAGTACTATCAGTAGTCAATAAAATCAAATTCTTTATTTGTCATTTAACAATTGAGCATTGTATGACAAGAGTCAGTCAAAACTATTGTACAGGTTAAATCCCCTAATTTTTCCTTTTTGGTGGGATAAAAAAAAAAAAATCTTTCGTTGTTGTGCGCACTGTGGTCGACGTCGCCAATGCGATGCCGCTGGATTCAGTGGACAGCTCTAGTCCATCCCCTTGCAGTTTCTTGTAAGGTTCGCTAGCTGACTGAGTATACGCACGGTTCTAAAATAATTAGCTTTAACGTTTAATGTCACGAAATTTATTTTAGTTTTAATTTTTTAGGTTTGTAAATAAGGTTTTGTGTGTAATCTGTTTAGTGCATAGTGTATATAGTTTCTGGAGCACTAATGAATGTGCAAGCCGGTGGGTAGTAGTATAGTAAATCAAATAAAAAAGATTCTGTTATTCATAGTCATACGCGAAGTTATTATTTACAATGTATGTAGTTTATTTAAAGAAGAAATTGAAGATTCACTCGAGAAGAAGTTGCTCTCAGATAGTGGCAGAAGCAATGGTGGAAAATATCCCATGTTCATGATATAAATTCGTCAAAGGAAGCTGCCCAGTCACCCGGACAAGAAAAGAAGTTCGTGACGTTAAGAAAAACAGACCTAAGAAAAGTCCAATAACGTGTTTGGACAATTTTGATGTTGTGTGTTGTGCGACGGACAATTAACAATTTTCACACATTAGAGGGAGAGGATACTCCCCACTTTGAAGGGAATCCTTCGGGTTCTTGAAAAAAATATTTAACTTTTTGGATGGGAATAACAAGTATGAGGAACGTATGTTCGCAATCTCGGAATTTAGATGGAAAAAAACAAAACGGATACTACCAGAAAATTGTGATTGAAAAATCCAACATTAGATTAGCTTAGATTAAAAATACTTGCAGTAAGATAAAAGAGTACCGTGAAGAAAATCGTTCCGATCGTTTACAATGATGAGACTTGTTTTATAGCTTCTTCCTCTTCCGACTAAATCATGGATGACAAGTGAATCGGACGGATTAAAAAAAACCTAGTGGGCAAGGGACAGATAGTAATTGTGATAGATGCTGGTGGGGAAATGGGCTTTATTTCGGTGCTCTTTTAATGTTTGAGTCTGGAGATTGAAGAAAGGCGTTTACCTTGACGACTCATGATAATAAAATAATAATACTAAAATGGTAGAAGAAAAGTTAATACAAATTATACCAACAAATAACGTGGTTGTGATTGATAATGCTCCTGACCACCGGGAACAATAAACCCTTGCACCGCTTCGTCCTGTTGAAAGCTGATATGATGTGATGGTCGTTGATGCGAAAGTATTCATCATTCTGTCGACTCTACTAAAACATGAATTTATATGACTCATAAAACACAACAAACCAAAATGGGTAACTTCAAGGAACAGATCAAATCTTTAGCAAGCATGCCGGCCTTACAGTACTTAGACTCTCATCTTATACCCTGACTTGAATCGATTGAAATGTTTGGGCACAGTCAAGTTCACAATTAAAAAAAAGACAATATCGAAATTAAATTTACCAATAGATTCATGGAACACAACTTTGCCTTTGGAAGGTTCAACCCCCTTAACTCAAGAAGAATGGAAAATCCACCTATGTTCACATGCAGAAAAGGTAAGGAGAACGAGTACATGCAGCGAAGGATGCTGGGACAAGTGCTTGACAGACGTTTTGTCACATTAAACTCTAGATGACAGACAGTGACATGTGATACGTGTTATTGTGCAGTGGTAACGGTGAAGATGATGGTGGCGCCAATGACGTTAGCTTTCAATGTTCATATGATGAGATGGAGCCTGATGAGCGGAGTTGAAGACATGGGAACGAGGGAGGGGAGCTGTTCTTGTCGACGTTTTAGACAGAAAATAAATTATTAACATGGGAGTTTAATATCGCTTTAATTCCAAAATTGTATTTAGTGACACAATTGTTAATTATTAGAGTAAATTATTAATGCAAGTTATTAGAAATATGTTTAGGTTTGTCGCCTTTTTTCCCCCAAATTTTTTACTATGGTAAAATTAATGTTAGTTGTTGCTCCGTGTCATTGTCGACCACCATTGGCAGCCGAAAATACTGCAGCCAGGCTAGTAGCGCGTTGTTGTCCGCTTCCTGTCCTCACTCCCCACCCGAGACCTGCTAAAATACTACTAACTGAATAATATTCCTTACTAACAGGAAATTCTTCCAAATGCTTTTTGTTACGAGTGAAAGAAGGCTGTGATGATAAATTAATAAATAATTTTATCGAGAAACCACGAACTTGTTTGTCAAAGAAGGAAGTGCGGTGCTGAGGGATAGGTATTCGGTTTAACATTCTTAGATTATGAACGGAGTGTGTTTGTGATGCATAAATGTGGATATTACGTTTTAAAATTTATACAGCAGTGGCGTAGGAACCGGGGAAGTCAGAGGCGTCAACTGACCCCCCTGAAAATGTCAGTTGTCAGAACTGACCCCCCTGAAAAAGAAGGGGTCAGGGGGTCATAAAAAACATTGAATACCAATAATTTTGAACAAATGCAAAACAGATTAATTTTGATACTGTATCATAATCAATTAAAACTCTTTAATTTTGAACAGGTTCATTAATTTATTATAACTGTAGCCTAATTTAAATTCCCACACAACAATCTTTGAGAAAAAATAGATTGATTGATGTAATTTTGGTTACCGGTGTATAATTTTTTAACACCTAATATACGGTTATTCACTTCTTAACGTTCCATTTGCTTTTATTTTTGACAGTTCTTTACTACTCTACGGACAAATGCAGACTTAGGTATTGACTGTTATGTTATACTATTATACTACTTGTTTTTGACAAACATGAGATTATTCAGTCTAAGTTAAGATAGAAAAATAAAAAAAGTATCTAATATTGTTTGTAAGTTTTTAAATGTTAATATAGATTTTTTTATACTACACTCAGTCAACATGTGCCTGCCTGTGCATGAACTTAATTGAACGAGGGAAATACCGACCGCTGGATCAGTTGGTGAAAACCTTGGAAAATGTCTTCTGTAATCTAAAACCTTAGCTGCTGATCTACCACGTTGACATACGGTACATACATACTGGCCTTCTATGCTAAGTTGTGCTAGGTTAGTGTAGATAGTGATTCCCAGGCGTGTTCATTTAAAACATTTTCCTACCCCGAGGGGTCCCCCCAGATCCCCTCACTTTTGTACAAATTGACCCACCTGCTCAAAACTCCTTCCACCGCCACTGTTATAGACTATACAGACAAGGAAAGGTCAGCATACACACTGAGCGAAACCTGCCTCTGCATGACTGTAACCCACGGAGGCCAAGCAAGATTCTTACCGCCTTTTTCTGAATACGGAAAATATAACGGGTACCTGCTAGGAAAAATGTAACGGAAAAGTTTCCGTTATGGATTCAGCTCCGCAATTGGTAGACCATAGACCATATGCGGATAGATACTACCAAAGTAAGCAGCCAATAGATATCTTTATTGGTAAAATACGATAGTCTACGCAAGAAAAAAATACCTCCACTCACTTTGCCACCCACATTATCCACATAATAGCGGTATTTTAGGGTGGGTCCACTACATCCCATAGTCTGGTAAAGTAGATGAAATGAATTTCGGAAATCTCTATGACATACTGAGAGTTTATAGAGAGAAAACTACTATCTGAGTCTCCTAAATAAAAATCAATAAATTCTGTTTTGGATCCGTTTACCACAAAATAGAAGATCGATAGCTAAATAAACTGAAAATTAAGGAAATAATACTATAGGAATTTTAAGGAGCTGTAAAACCAAGCCCTGGTAGTACACATATTTTAATTTGAATGAAAAAAAGGGTTGTTAACAAATTATAGTATGCATTAAAAAGTATAACAATAATCAGAGATGAAACAAGCAAATAATTTCGTTATTTGCTTATTTGTTGTTCATTTTTTTCAATATTTGTGTTTTGTTTATTTAAGTATATGTTTATTTATTTATCTGCATGCAAATAATACGAAAACACAACTGTTACCTAATTTGAAAAAAAAATGTTTAAATGATCTTGTTTATATAACATTTATCCACACATAATATCCTGCACTTATCCCATTCTATGATCAATTACATGTACCGAAAGTTATCTTCAAAATCATGATCGTTGTTTATGAAGATCTTAAACTGCAAGAAAGAAAGCAATTAGGGTATAAAATTTGTTATAACCCTAATTTTAAATTAAGTTTGATCAAATTATTAAAATGTTCATTTTTGAATTGTTGGATACATATTCCATTAGGAAAGGGTTATTTAAATATAACGCCATATTAACATCATAATATGATATTACTGTAAACAACTAAATAAGTGTTTATAATCTTTTACTGTCATTTATAGATTAACTAAAGAAACGTTCATTCTATTTTATATCCTTTTATTAACATTTTATACCTATATGACTTTATACTTTTTAATTTTGTTCTTTAAATAGTAGGTAATATTAAGACCTATGCGTTTTTACCTAAAATATACATTAAAGGTTTTTTGCAAGGAGGGGCCAATATCCTTCTTATCCTTTCTCTGTCTATTACCTACAGACTGTATTAATTTGTGTAGGGAACCTAATTAGACTGAGTAGGAGAGAGAACCAGAACAGTACAAGGTGAGTATCAATGATAAATACATACATTCTAGGCCGGATTCTAACTTGAGCTATAACTAACTTTGACTCAAAAGTCCGGTGCCTTGGACAGCTAGCGCCTAATACTAATCTTAAATTCATTTTTAAAACACAAATGCAGAAATATATGGTATTCTTGAGCTTTGGATTTTACCTACGCATATGTATAAAACTTACTTAGAGCTTGAGTGTAATTAATTATTTGTAAAAATAATTCCACAATTTATCATAGGTTTTGGAATTCCAAACTGAAATACATAAATAACACAGTTAAATACTTACGGGATATCAAATAACAAACTCGCAGTTTACCGATGAAGAAAACACTGAAGTCAATTAGTGTAATCTAGTCAAACTTTTCGTTGAGATTTGATTTTACAAATAAAATTGTTGACCCAATTTTCAAATTTTCATTAATCCTACTTTTATTTTAGTAACTAACTGAGAGAGCTATGTGATATAGATGGAAGGTGGAATGATATTTGTTTTTAAACACTTTTTTATTGATTTAAAAGGTAAAACGTAATAATGAGCATTTAAAATTTTCTTATTCCCCAGTTCATAGTGTTGAGAAAATTTTTCTGTAATTTTTCAACCAGGATGTACACTTAATATTTTGTCCTTGATGAGTTCCATGACAACAGGCACGTGTACTCATTCCATCATCTCCTTATCTATTCCAATACCTAGTGTGGAAACAGAACCATGTAATGCATTATATAATATAGTAAATTTTCATATTTTTGTTGAAAGATCAATTGAAACTTTTGTTTTACTTATTATGTTATAATTAAGGATAAATAATCATATATCACATTAACCATCCATTAAATATTACTAACCATTATGTGGTATAACTCTGTGTGATCTAAAAGAATAAGAATGGATTCTAAATGTTGTTCCAAAGTGCCTCACTTGTTACGGTTTCCATGACAGTACGTTAACAGCTGTTTGGTATGCAGGATCACGGCGGCCCAAGTACCCATATGTTGTTGATTATTCCACAAACTCTTCGATTCACTCTACTGCTTTTATGAATTTAATACTATGTGTAAACCTTAATTTCGGTAATTCTGCAATATACTGCGCTAATGTGACATGAAACTTGCTGCAGACATTTCCATTGTTCTTTCGTATAACTAAGTCCATATGTTAAATGAGTAGACAGTTGAGATAATGGTTTTTAGTTGTATTTGCAAGAATTGGTCTTTAAAAGTTATAATTTATTTTCAGCTCATAAGTTAAGAACGTAATATTTACAATGTTTAATTATCGATCAATGAAATTATTAACCTGATTACGTTGTATGTTATTGAGATAATTAAAAGAAATCTTCCAACATATTTATTATTTTATCACAACAAAATGTCTAAAGTAACTAAGTGTTGTACTATTGCACATACATTTTTGATTACCATTATAATCTGATATAAAACACTAGACCTACCTAAAGGGTTTTGATTAGAACTATAACAAGGGAAGTACTCTTAAATAATTTATAAAAGTTATAATATTCTTCAAATACTACAACTATACCACACCATATGGCCCAACTATCCATCCTACGTATACATGGTTCCATCCCTCAACCATGTATTAAGGACTTTTAGTTAAAACAATCACCGTTGGTAGCCTCTGTTAATACTCTATGTCAAATTCAGGTTACAAAAGAACGATAAACTCCGTGAGGTATAACACAATCTTGTAATATCGAAGTTATGCGCCATTTTTAGGGCGCCCGACATGAGGCAGTGATAAAATAACTAAGCCTGTGAATAAACGGCGACATCCTTGAACCCATATACAGTGTACAGCTTTTGAGGATTTGAAAGTATATGCATTATTATATGGGTGATTGCAATATGAAACAAGATATCACATGCGTTTACGAAAAATAATAATTGATTGTCAGTTACAATAATTAATGGCATTATTTATTTATTATAGAAATACAAATTTTCTCGTTGATAATTATTATTGTGTGTTTAATTATCTAGTTTAAAACATCACTGACTATACAATTTACTTATTATTTTAATTAACATATTAAATATGGTAGAAATAAAAAAAAACTGATAGTTCATACCACAGTAGTTTTGAAGAATTTTTACTTTTTAATGAGCTGGCTAATAGACGATACAGAAGGTACCTTAAAAATACGCTCTTTCTTATTACCAACTCATCAATAAAGAAAAGTAGAACGCCAAAATATTAAATGAATTATATTTAGACAGGAACTAAGGCAATGAATGGTTTTATTATACAATACATTAATAGAAGACTTAATATTGTTAATCATATGGTTATTATGAATATAATTTAGAGGACAACATTTGCGTTACTTCTTACACATATCTACTATAGTAATAGAATAGTTTGATAACATCGATCATTGTTATTATTATTTCAATACATTTAATAGAAGACTTAATATTGTGTATCATTTGGTGTATTATGAATATATTTAGAGGAAACATTTCTTCTTTCTTACATTTTACTATAGTAATAAAATAGTTTGATACATCATCACTAGTTTTATTATACAATACATTAATAGAAGCTCTATTATTGTTAGATCATATGGTTATTATGAATATATATTTAGAAGGAAACATTCTTCTTCTCTTACCTCTAATTACTATGTAATAAAAATAGTTGATACATCTATCATAGTTTTATTATACAATTACAATATAGAAGACTTAATATTGTTATCATATGGTTATTATAAATATAATTTTAAAAGAAAATTTTTCTTTCTTACATTATCTCTTTAATAGTGATAAAATAGTTTGATTTCATCCATCATAGTTTTATTATACAATACATTTATAGACGCTTAATATTGTTAATCATATGGTTATTATGAATATATTTAGAGGAAACCTTTCTTCTTCTTACACTATCTACTATAGTAAAAAAATTGTTTGATAAATCATCACTAGTTTTGATTATTCCAATTCATAAATAGGTGACTTAATTTGTTATTTTTTTGTTATTATGAATATACTTTAGAGGAAACATTTCTTATCTTCTTACATTATCTTGTATAGTAATAAAATAGTTTGATACATCATCGCTAGTTCTTATTGATACAATACTTTATAGAGCACTTATATTGTATATCAGGATCGGTTATTATGAATATAATTTAGAGGAAACATTTCGTCTTCTTACAATTCATCTGCTTATATTAATAAAATAGTTTGATAATCATCACTAGTTTTTATTTATACATACATTAATAGAAGATTCAATTATTTTTAATCATATGGTTATTCTGAATATTAATTTAGAGGAATACATTTCTTCTTTTACATTATATGCTATTGTAATATAAATAGTTTGATTACATCATCTACTAGTTTTATTATAAAATACATTAATAGAAGACTTAATATTGTTAATCATTTGGTTATTATAAAATTTAATTTAGAGGAAACATTTTTCTTTCTTACAGATCTGCTATAGTAATAAAATAGTTTGATACATCATCACTAGTTTTATTATACAATACATTAATAGAAGGCCTTAATATTGTTTATTCTATCGGTTATTATAATATATTTAGAGGAAAAAATTTCTTACCTTCTTTACTTTATTGCTAGAGTAATAAAATAGTTGATACTTCATCAATAGTTTTTTTATATCAATACATTATTAGAAGACTTAATATTGTTAATCATTATGGTTATTAAGAATATATTTAGAGGAAACATTTCTTCTTCTCTGTCATTATCTGCTATAGTAAATAAAATAGTTTGATACAGCATCACTTAGTTTTATTATTACAATTTAATATAGAAGACTTAATATTGTCTTATCATATGGGTATTCATAAATATAATGTTAGAGGGAACATTTTTCTTCTTACATTATATGCTCATAGTTAATAAATAGTTGATACATCATCACTTTAGTTTTATTATACAATACATTTATAGAAGACTTATATTGTTAATCACGTATGGTTATTATTGAATATTTTAGATGGAAACATTTTCTTCTTCTTACATTATCTGCTATAGTTATAAATTAGTTTGATACATCATCGATTGTTTTATTTATACAATACATCAAATAGAAGACTTAGCATATTGTTTAATCATATGTTATATTAATTTATTTAGAGGATAACATTTCTTTAATTCTTTACATTATTGCTTTAGTAATTAAAATAGTTTGTACATCATCACTAGTTTTATATTCATAATACAATTTATAGACGTACTTAATTTTGTTTATCATATGGGTATTTTAAATATAATTAGTGGAAACATTTCTCTTCTTACATATCTGATATAGTAATAAAATAGTTTGATACATCTATCACTAGTATTTATTTTACTCACAATACATAAATAGATGACTTTTTATTGTTAATCATATGGTTATTATGAAGTATATTTTAGTCGGAAACATTTCCTTCGTCTTAAATTTATCTGCTTATAGTAATAAATTAGTTTGGATACATCATAAACGTAGTTTTACTATACAATACATTTAATAGAAGATTAATATTGTTAATCATTTTGGTTAGTATGAATATAATTTAGAGGGAAACATTTACTTCTTCTTCAATCTATCTGCTATAGTAATAAAATTGTTTGATACATCATCGCTTAGTTTTATTAACTAACAATACATTGAATAGCAAGAATTAATAGTGTTAATCAATATGACGTTTATTTATGAAATATTATTTTGAGGATACATTTCTTCTTTTTAACTATCTGCTATAGTTATAAAAATAGTTTGTATAACATACATCACTAGTTTTAATTATACAATACATTAATAGAAGACTTATTATTGTTAATCTCAATATGGTTATTATGAATATTAATTTAGAGGTAACATTTCTTCTTCTTACACTTATCTGCTATAGTAATAAAATAGTTTGATTACATCATCTCGCTAGTTTTATTATACAATAATTAATAGAAGACTTTAATATGGTATATATCATATGGTTTTTATGAATATAATTGTAGAGAAAGCATTTCTTATTCTACACTATTTGCTATAGTAATAAAATAGTTTGATACATCATCACTAGTTTTATTATTATCAATACATTAATAGAAGAATTATATTTGTTAATCATGATTTGGTTATTATGAATATAATTAGAGGAAAACATTTTTCTTCTTACACTATCTGCTATAGTAATAAATAGTTTTGATACATCTCGCTTAGTTTTCTTAAACATACATTAATAGAAGACCTAATATTGTTTAATATCTGGTTATGATGAATATAATTTAGAGGAAAACATTTCTTCTTTTCACATTATCTGCTATAGTTAATAAATAGTTTGATACAATCATCGCCTAGTTTTTTATACTAATACATTATTAGAAGGGACTTAATATTGTTAATCATATGGTTATTTTATGAATTATTTAGTGGAAAATTCTTCTTTTTACTTTTTGCTATAGTAATAAAATTAGTTTGATACATTATCACTAGTGTTATTATTATCCATACATTATAGAAGACTTTAATATTGTTAATAAATTTGGTTATTATGAATTAATTTAGAGGAAACATTTCTTCTTCTTACACTATCTGCTATTGTAATAAAATAGTTTGATACAATCATCACTAGTTTTATACACAATACGTTATAGAAGACTTAATTATTGTTACTCATATGGTTATTGATGAATATAATTTAAGAGGAAACATTTCTTCTTCTTACATCTATCTGCTATAGTAATAAAATAGTTTGATAAATCATCAGCCTAGTTTTATATTATACAATACAGTAATAGAAGATTAATAATGTTAATCTATGGTTATTATGAATATATTTTGAGGAAACATTTCTTCTTTGCTTACACTATGCATTCTATTAGTAATAAAATAGTTTGACTACATCATCAATAGATTTTATTATATCAATACATTTATAGATGACTTATTATGTTAATCATATGGTTGTATTAATTGAATATAATTTAGGGAACATTTCTTCTTCTTACATTATACTGACTATATTAATAAAATAGTTTGATACATATCACTAGTTTTATTAGACAATACATTAATAGAGACTTTAATATTGTTAATCATAGGGTTATTATGAATATAATTTAGAGGAAAACATTTCTTTTACTTCTTACACCACCCGATCTACTATTAGTAATAAATAAATAGTGTTGATACTTCATCATAGTTTTATTATACAATATCATATTATTGAAGAATAAATATGTTATCTATTTGGTTATTATGACTATATTTAGAGGAAACATTTCTTATTATGTCATATTTCTGCTATATTAATAAAATTAGTTTGATACATCATCACTAAGTTTTTTTACCTACAATACATTAATAGAAGACTTTTTAATTGTTAGATCATATTGGTTATTATGAATATAATTAGAGAAATAAATTTCTTTTTTAACTATCTACTATTTGTAATCAAATTGTTTGATACATCAATCACTAGTTTTTATTATACTCAATAACATATAATTGAAGGTTAATATTGTTAATCATATGGTTAGTATGAATATAATTTGGAGGAAACATTTCTTCTTCTCTAAATTTATCTGCTATAGTAATAAATTAGTTTTTGAACAATCATCACTAGTTTTATTATACAAATAATTAATGAATGACTTAATATTGTTCATCATATGGTCTATTCATGATATAATTTAGAGGAAACATTCTTCTTCCTTACTTGATTCCCTTGCTATAGTAATAAAAATAGTTTGATACTATCGCATCGTGTTTTTATTATACAATACATTAATAGAAGGACTTAATATTGTTACATCATATGGTTATTATGAATATACTTTAGAGGAAACATTTCTTCTTCGTACATTATTGCGGTATAGTAATAAATAGTTTGATACATCATCACTAGTTTTTATCTATACAATACATTAATTAGAAGACTTTATTGTTGTCTTATTGCATATGGTTATTATGAATATAATTTAGAGGAAACATTTTCTTCATTCTTACTATTATCTGCTAATAGTAATAAAATAGTTTGATACTCATCGCTAGTTTTATTATACTATACATTAATAGAAGTTTTATACTTGTTAATCTTATGGTTATTACTGAATAGAATTTAGAGGAATCATTTCTTCTTCTTACATTATCTGCTATAGTAATAAATTGTTGATTACATCATCGCTAGTTTTATTATAAATACATTAATAGAGACTTTATTATTGTTAATCTATGGTTATTATGAATATGATTTACTGGAAACTATTTCTTCTTCTTACACATATCTGCTATAGTAATAAAATGAGTTTGATAACTTCATCACTTGTTGTTAATATACAAAATACATTTATAGAAAAGACTATAATATTGTTAATATATGGTTATTATTGGAATTTAATTTAGAGGAGGAAACATTTCTTCTCCTTACACTATCTGTATAGTAATAAATAGTTTGTATACATCATCGCTGTTTTATTATACACTACATCTCATAGAAGATAGAATTAAGTATTGGTTAAGCAATATGGTTTATTATTATGAATATAATTTAGAGGAAACTCATTTCTTCTTTCTTACATTTTTGCTATAGTAATAAAAATAGTTGCTATTCATCATCGCTAGTTTTATTATTACAATTACATTAATAGAAGAACTTAATATTGTTATCATATAGTTATTATGAATATAATTTAGAGGAAATCATTTTCTTATTTACATTTATACTGCTATTAGTAATAAATTTATGTTTGATACATCATCACTTAGTTTTATTATACATAAATACATTACTAGAAGACTTAATATTGTTAATCATTAATGGTTTATTGTGAATATAATTTAAAGGACTACATTTTCTTCTTCTTACATTATTGCTTAGTATATAAATAGTTTGTACATCATCACTAGTTTTATTATACCAATACATTAATAGATAGACTCAATATTGTTAATCATATGGGTTATTATGAATATATTTTAGAGGAAACATTTATTCTTTTACACTATCTATATAGTAATAACTTAGTTAGATACATCATCACTAGTTTTCTTTTTACGAATACATTAATAGTAAGACTTAATTTTGTTAATCATATTGGTTATTATAAATATAATTTAGAGGAAACATTTCTTCTTTTTCTTTTAAAAAACCACAATAATATTATTAAATCTGCTATAGTAATAAATAGTTTAGATACACATTTCACTTGTTTTTATTTATACGATACATTAATTGAAGGACTTAATATTGTTAATCATTATGGGTATTATAAATATTAATATAGAGGAACATTTCTTCTTATTACATTATCTGCGTATATTAATAAAATAGTTGATACATCATCACTAGTTTTATATACAATACAATGAATAGAAGACTTAATATTGTTAATTCATATGGTTTTATGAATATGAATTTAGAGGAAACATTTCTTCTTTTACACTTCTTTATTAGTAATAAAAATCAGTTTGCTACATCATCATTAGTTTTATTAATACATACATTACTAGAAAGACTTAATATGGTAATCATATGGTATATTATGAATATTATTTAGTGGAATACATTTCTTCTTCTTTCAATATCTGCTTATCGTAATAAAATAGTTGATACATTAATCACTAGTTTGATTATCATTACATTAATAGAAGAAACTTTAAATCTTGTTAATCATTATGGTTTTTATAAAAAAATTTAGAGGAAAACATTTCTTTCTCTTACATTATTGCTTATAGTAATAAATTAGTTTGATATTTCATCGCTAGTTTTATTATACAATACATTAATAGAAGACTTATAATATTGTTAATCAAATATGGGATTTTAAATATAATTTAAGAGGAAACAATTCCTTCTTTTACATTATTGTATAGATAATAAAATAGTTTTGATACATCGATTCACTTGTTTTATTTCTACAATACATAAATAGGAATGATTTAATATTGTTTATCATATGGTTTATTTGAATATATTTACGAGGTAAACATTTCTTATCTTACACTATACTACTTATAGAAAATAAAATTGTTGATCATTATCGCTATGTTTTTATTATACAATTACATTAATAGGAAGATCTTGTATTATTGATTAATCATATGGTAATTATGAATTAATTTAGATGGCATAACATTTTGCTTTCATTCCATATCTACTATGAGTATTAAAATAGTTTGATACATCATCACTAGTTTTTATTATACAATACATTAATAGAAGATTAATATTTGTTAAAATCATATGGTTAATTATGAATTATAATTTAGAGGAAACCATTTCTTCTTCTTACATTATATGCTAATTAATAAAATGTTGTACTATCATCACTAGTTTTTATTATTACTCAACTACATTATAGAAGGACTTAATATTGTTTAATCATAATGGAATATTATGAATATAATTTAGAGGAAACATTTCTTTTTTACTCTATGCTACTATCAGTAATAAAATTGTTTGATTACATCATCCTAGTTTTATTATACAATACATTAATAGAAGATTAATATTGGTAACATTTGAGTTATTATGAAGTATAATTTCTAGAGGAAACATTCTTTCTACTTACATTATCTGCAATACTTTAATAAAATTGTCTTTTGTATACATACATCACTAGTTTGATTATACAATAACATATCAATAGAACGACTTATATTCTTGTTACGTTCATTATGGTTATTATTAATTAATTTAGAGGAAACATTTCTTCTTATTACATTTACTCTCGCTTATAGTAATAAAATAGTTTGTTACATCATCGCTAGTTTCTATTATACAATACATTAATAGATGATCTTAATATTGTCTAATCATAATGGTTATTATGAATATTATTTAGAGGGAAAATTTCTTCTTCTTACACTATCTGCTTTTAGTAATAAAATAGTATGATTAAATCATCACTAGCTTTGTATTATACAATACATTAATAGATAGACTAAGTCTTTGTTCATCATATATGGTTATTATGAATATAATTTAGAGGGAAACATTTCTTTTCTTTACACTATAAGTGCTATAGTAATAAATAGTTTGATACATCATCGCTAGTTTTATTATACAATACATTAATAAAAGACTTAATATTGTTAATCATATGGTTATTATGAATATAATTTAGAGGAAAACACTTTCTTCTCTTACATTATCTGCCTATAGTAATAAAATAGTTTGATACATCATCGCCTAGTTTTATCTATACAATACATTAATAGAAGACTTATTATTGTTAATCTACTGGTTATTATGAATATAATTTTTAGAGGAAACATTTCTTCTTCTTACCATTATCTGCTATAGTAATAAAATAGTTTGATACATCATCACTAGTTTTATTATACAATACCATAATAGAAGACTTAATATTGTTAATCATATGGTTATTATAAATATAATATAGAGGAAACATTTCTTCTTCCTTACATTATCTGCTATAGTAATAATATAGTTTGATACATCATCACTAGTTTTATTATACAATACATTAATAGAAGACTTAATATTGTTAATCATATGGGTATTATTAAATATAATTTAGAGGAAAATACTTCTTTCTTCTTACATTATTTGCTATAGTAATAAAATAGTTTGATACATCATCACTAGTTTTATTATACAATACATTAATAGAAGACTTAATATTGTTAATTCATATGGTTATTATGAACTATATTTAGAGGAAACATTTCTTCTTCTTACAACTATCTACTATAGTAATAAAATAGTTTGATACATCATCATTAGTTTTCTTATACAATACATTAATAGAAGACTTAATATTGTTAATCATATGGTTATTATGAATACTATTTAGAGGAAACATTTCTTCTTCTTAACACTATCTACTATAGTAATAAAATAGTTTGATACATCATCACTAGTTTTATTATACAAAACATTAATAGAAGACTTAATATGTTAATCTCATATGGTCTATTATTAATATAATTTAGAGGAAACATTTCTTCTTCCTTACATTATCTGCTATAGTTAACTAAAATAGATTGATACATCATCGCTAGTTTTACTTATACAATACATCTAATAGAAGACTTAATATTGTTAATCATATGGTTATTATGAATATAATTTAGAGGAAACATTTCTTCCTTCTTACACTATCTGCCTATAGTAATAAAATAGTTTGATTACATCATCACTAGTTTTATAATACCAATACATTAATAGAAGACTTTAATATTGTTAATCATATGGTTATTATGAATATAATTCTAGAGGAAAATTTCTTCTTCTTACATTATCTGCTATAGTAATAAAATAGTTTGATACATCATCGCTAGTTTTATTATACCAATACATTAATAGAAGACTTACTATTGTTAACTTATATGGTTTATTATGAATATAATTTAGAGGAAACATTTCATTCTTCTTACATTATCTAGCTATAGTAATAAAATAGTTTGATACATTAACGCTAGTTTTATTATACAATACATTAATAGAAGACCTTAATATTGTTAATCATCTGGTTATTATGAATATAATTTAGAGGAAACATTTCTTTCTTCTTACACTATCTGCCTATAGTAATAAAATAGTTTGATATATCATCACTTGGTTTTATTAATACAATACATTAATAGAAGAACTTAATATTGTTAATCATATGGTTATTATGAATATAATTTAGAGGAAACATTTCTTCTTCTTACACTATCTGCTATAGTAATAAAATAGTTTGATACATCATCGCTAGTTTTATTATACAATACATTAATAGAAGTCTTAATATTGTTAATCATATGGTTATTATGAATATAATTTAGAGGAAACATTTCTTCTTCTTACATTATCTGCTATAGTAATAAAATAGTTTGATACATCATCGCTAGTTTTATTATACAATACATTAATAGAAGACTTAATATTGTTAATCATTTGGTTATTATGAATATAATTTAGAGAAAAACATTTCTTCTTCTTACACTATCTGCTATAGTAATAAAATAGTTTGATACATCATCACTAGTTTTTATTATACAATACATTAATAGAAGACTTAATATTGTTAATCATATGGGTATTATAAATATAATTTAGAGGAAACATTTCTTACTTCTTACATTATCTGCTATAGTAATAAATAGTTTGATACATCATCACTAGTTTTATTATACAATACATTAATAGAAGACTTAATATTGTTAATTATTTGGTTATTATGAATATAATCTTAGAGGAAACATTTCTTCCTTCTTACATTATCTGCTATAGTAATAAAATAGTTTGATACATCATCGCTAGTTCTTATTATAACAATACATTAATAGAAGACCTTAATATTGTTAATCATATGGTTATTATGAATATAATTTAGAGGAAACATTTCTTCTTCTTACATTATCTGCTTATAGTAATAAAATAGTTTGATACATTATCACTAGTTTTAATTATACAATACATTAATAGAAGACTTGTATTGTTAATTCATATGGTTATTATAAATATAATTTAGAGGAAACATTTCTTTTTCTTACATTACTCTGCTATAGTAATAATATAGTTTGATAATCATCACTAGTTTTATTATTACAATACATTAATAGAAGACTTAATATTGTTAATCATATGGGTATTATAAATATAATTCTATAGAAACATTTCCTTCTTCTTACATTATCTGCTATAGTAATAAAATAGTTTGATACATCATCACTAGTTTTTATATATACAATAATTATTAGAAAGACTTAATATTGTTAATCATATGGTTATTATGAATATTATTTAGAGGAAACATTTCTTCTTCTTACACTATCTACTATAGTAATAAAATAGCTTTAATACATCACTCATTAGTTTTATTATACAATACATTAATAGAAGACTTTAATATTGTTAATCATATGGTTATTATGAATATAATTTAGAGGAAACATTTCTTCTTCTTACATTATCTGCCTATATTAATAAATTAGTTTTGATACATCATCACTAGTTTTATTATACAATAAATTAATAGAAGACCTTAATATTGTTAATCATATGGTTATTATGAATATAATTTTAGAGGAAACATTTTCTTCTTCTTACACTATCTGCTATAATAATAAAATAGTTTGATACATCTATCACCTAGTTTTACTTATACAATACATTAATAGAAGACTTAATATTGCTTAATCATATGGTTATAATGAATATAATCTAGAGGAAACATTTCTTCTTCTTACATTATCTGCTATAGTAATAAAATAGTTTGATACATCATCGCTAGTTTTATTATACAATACATAATAGACTAAGGACTTATTATTGTTAATCATTATGGTTATTATGACATATAATTTAGAGGAAACATTTCTTCTTCTTACACTATCTCTGCTATAGTAATAAAATAGTTTGATACATCATCACTAGTTTTATTATACAATACATTAATAGAAGACTTAATATTGTTAATCATATGGTTATTATGAATATAATTTAGAGGAAACATTTCTTCTTCTTTCACTATCTGCTATAGTAATAAAATAGTTTGATACATCATCGCCCTAGTCTCTTATTATACAATACATTAATAGAAGACTTAATATTGTTAATCATCATGGTTATTATGAATATAATTTAGAGGAAACATTTCTTCTTCTTACATTATCTGCTATAGTAATAAAATAGTTTGATACATCATCGCCTAGTTTTATATACAATACATTAATAGAAGACCTTAATATTGTTAATCATATAGTTATTATGAATATAATTTAGAGGAAAACATTTCTATTCTCTTACATTAATCTGCTATAGTAATACAATAGTTTGATAACATCATCACTAGTTTTATTATACACTACATTAATAGATGCTCTTAATATTGTTAATCATATGGTTATTATGAATCTATTTAGAAGGAAAAATTCTCTTCTTCTCTACACTATCTACTATAGTAATAAAATAGTTTGATACATCATCACTAGTTTTATTATACAATACATTAATAGAAGACTTAATATTGTTAATCCTTATGGTTATTATAACTATAATTTAGAGGAAACATTTCTTCTTCTTACATTATCTGCTATAGTAATAAAATAGTTTGATACATCATCACTAGTTTTATTCTATACAATACATAATAGAAGACTTAATATTGTTAATCATAATGGGTATTATAAATATAATTTAGAGGAAACATTTCTTCTTCTTACATTATCTGCTATAGTAATAAAATAGTTGATACTCATCACTAGTTTTATTATACAATACATTAATAGAAGACTTAATATTGTTAATCATATGGTTATTATGAATATATTTAGAGGAAACATTTCTTCTTCGTTACACTATCTACTATAGTAATAAAATAGTTATGATACATCATCACTAGTTTTATCTATACAATACATTAATAGAAGACTTAATATTGTTAATCATATGGTTATTATAAATATAATTTAGAGGAAACATTTCTTCTTCTTACATTATCCTGCTATAGTAATAAAATAGTTTGATACATTCATCGCTAGTTTTATTCTATACAATACCATTAATAGAAGACTTACTACTTGTTAATCATAGGGTATTATAAATATAATTTAGAGGAAACATTTTCTTCTTCCTTTACAATTATCTGCCTAAAGTAATAAAATAGTTTGATACATCATCACTAGTTTTATTATACAATACATAATTAGAAGATTTAATATTGTTAATCATATGGTTATTATGAATATATTTAGAGGAAACATTTCTTCTTCTTACACTATCTACTATAGTAATAAAATAGTTTGATACATCATCACTAGTTTTATTATACAATACATTAATAGAAGACTTAATATTGTTAATCATATGGTTATTATAAATATAATTTAGAGGAAACATTTTCTTCTTCTTACACTATCTACTATAGTAATAAATAGTTTGATACATCATCACTAGTTTTATTATACAATACATTAATAGAAGACTTAATATAGTTAATCATATGGTTATATGAATATAATTTAGAGGAAACATTTCTTCTTCTTACATTATCTGCTATATTAATAAAATAGTTTGATACATCATCTCTAGTTTTATTATAAAATACATTAATAGAAGACTTAATATTGTTAATCATATGGTTATTATGAATATAATTTAGAGGAAACATTTCTTCTTCTTACACTATCTACTATAGTAATAAAATAGTGTGATACATCATCACTAGTTTTATTATACAATACATTAATAGAAGACTTAATATTGTTAATCATATGGTTATTATGAATATAATTTAAGAGGAAACATTTCCTTCTTCTTACATTATCTGCTATATTAATAAAATAGTTTGATACATCATCACTAGTTTTATTATACAATACATTAATAGAAGACTTAATATTGTTAATCATTTGGTTATTATGAATATAATTTAGAGGAAACATTTCTTCTTCTTACATTATCTGCTATAGTAATAAAATAGTTTGATACATCTTTGCTAGTTTTATTATACAATACATTAATAGAAGACTTAATATTGTTAATTATTTGGTTATTATGAATATAATTTAGAGGAAACATTTCTTCTTCTTACATTATCTGCTATATTAATAAAATAGTTTGATACATCATCACTAGTTTTATTATACAATACATTAATAGAAGACTTAATATTGTTAATCATATGGTTATTATGAATATAATTTAGAGGAAACATTTCTTCTTCTTACACTATCTACTATAGTAATAAAATAGTTTGATACATCATCACTAGTTTTATTATACAATACATTAATAGAAGACTTAATATTGTTAATCATATGGTTATTATAAATATAATTTAGAGGAAACATTTCTTCTTCTTACATTATCTGCTATAATAATAAAATAGTTTGATACATCATCACTAGTTTTATTATACAATACATTAATAGAAGACTTAATATTGTTAATCATCTGGTTATTATGAATATAATTTAGAAGGAAACATTTCTTCTTCTTACACTATCTACTATAGTAATAAAATAGTTTGATACATCATCACTAGTTTTATTATACAATACATTAATAGAAGACTTAATATTGTTAATCATATGGTTATTATGAAATATAATTTAGAGGAAACATTTCTTCTTCTTACATTATCTGCCTATATTATTTAAAATAGCTTGATACATCATCACTAGTTTTATTATACAATACATTAATAGAAGACTTAATATTGTTAATCATATGGTTATTATAAATATAATTTAGAGGAAACATTTCTTCTTCTTACATTATCTGCTATAGTAATAAAATAGTTTGATACATCATCACTAGTTTTATTATACAATACATTAATAGAAGACTTAATATTGTTAATCATATGGGTATTATAAATATAATTTAGAGGAAACATTTCTTCTTCTTACATTATCTGCTATAGTAATAAAATAGTTTGATACATCATCACTAGTTTTATTATACAATACATTAATAGAAGACTTAATATTGTTAATCATATGGTTATTATGAATATATTTAGAGGAAACATTTCTTCTTCTTACACTATCTACTATAGTAATAAAATAGTTTGATACATCATCACTAGTTTTATTATTACAATACATTAATAGAAGACTTAATATTGTTAATCATATGGTTATTATGAATATAATTTAGAGGAAACATTTCTTCTTCTTAAATTATCTGCTATATTAATAAAATAGTTTGATACATCATCACTAGTTTTATTATACAATACATTAATAGAAGACTTAATATTGTTAATCATATGGTTATTATGAATATAATTTAGAGGAAACATTTCTTCTTCTTACACTATCTACTATAGTAATAAAATAGTTTGATACATCATCACTAGTTTTATTATACAATACATTAATAGAAGACTTAATATTGTTAATCATATGGTTATTATGAATATATTTAGAGGAAACATTTCTTCTTCTTACACTATCTACTATAGTAATAAAACAGTTTGATACATCATCACTAGTTTTATTATCCAATACATTAATAGAAGACTTAATATTGTTAATCATATGGTTATTATAAATATAATTTAGAGGAAACATTTCTTCTTCTTACATTATCTGCTATAGTAATAAAATAGTTTGATACATCATCGCTAGTTTTATTATACAATACATTAATAGAAGACTTAATATTGTTAATCATATGGGTATTATAAATATAATTTAGAGGAAACATTTCTTCTTCTTACATTATCTGCTAAAGTAATAAAATAGTTTGATACATCATCACTAGTTTTGTTATACAATACATTAATAGAAGATTTAATATTGTTAATCATATGGTTATTATGAATATATTTAGAGGAAACATTTCTTCTTCTTACACTATCTACTATAGTAATAAAATAGTTTGATACATCATCACTAGTTTTATTATACAATACATTAATAGAAGACTTAATATTGTTAATCATATGGTTATTATGAATATATTTTAGAGGAAACATTTCTTCTTCTTACACTATCTACTATAGTAATAAAATAGTTTGATACATCATCACTAGTTTTATTATACAATACATTAATAGAAGACTTAATATTGTTAATCATATGGTTATTATGAATATAATTTAGAGGAAACATTTCTTCTTCTTACATTATCTGCTATATTAATAAAATAGTTTGATACATCATCACTAGTTTTATTATACAATACATTAATAGAAGACTTAATATTGTTAATCATATGGTTATTATGAATATAATTTAGAGAAAACATTTCTTCTTCTTACACTATCTGCTATAGTAATAAAATAGTTTGATACATCATCACTAGTTTTATTATACAATACATTAATAGAAGACTTTAATATTGTTAATCATATGGTTATTATGAATATAATTTAGAGGAAACATTTCTTCTTCTTACATTATCTGCTATATTAATAAAATAGTTTTGATACATCATCACTAGTTTTATTATACAATACATTAATAGAAGACTTAATATTGTTAATCATATGGTTATTATGAATATAATTTAGAGGAAACTTTTCTTCTTCTTACATTATCTGCTATAGTAATAAAATAGTTTGATACATCATCGCTAGTTTTATTATACAATACATTAATAGAAGACTTAATTTTGATAATTATTTGGTTATTATGAATATAATTTAGAGGAAACATTTCTTCTTCTTACATTATCTGCTATATTAATAAAATAGTTTGATACATCATCACTAGTTTTATTATACAATACATTAATAGAAGACTTAATATTGTTAATCATATGGGTATTATGAATATAATTTAGAGGAACATTTCTTCTTCTTTCCACTATCTACTATAGTAATAAAAATAGTTTGATACATCATCACTAGTTTTATTATACAATACATTAATAGAAGACTTAATATTGTTAATCATATGGTTATTATGAATGTAATTTAGAGGAAACATTTCTTCTTCTTACATTATCTGCTATAATAATAAAATAGTTTGATACATCATCACTAGTTTTATTATACAATACATTAATAGAAGACTTAATATTGTTAATCATTTGGTTATTATGAATATAATTTAGAGGAAACATTTCTTCTTCTTACACTATCTACTATAGTAATAAAATAGTTTGATACATCATCACTAGTTTTATTATACAATACATTAATAGAAGACTTAATATTGTTAATCATATGGTTATTATGAATATAATTTAGAGGAAACATTTCTTCTTCTTACATTATCTGCTATAATAATAAAATAGTTTGATACATTATCACTAGTTTTATTATACAATACATTAATAGAAGACTTAATATTGTTAATCATATGGTTATTATGAATATAATTTAGAGGAAACATTTCTTCTTCTTACATTATCTGCTATAATAATAAAATAGTTTGATACATCATCACTAGTTTTATTATACAATACATTAATAGAAGACTTAATATTGTTAATCATATGGTTATTATGAATATAATTTAGAGGAAACATTTCTTCTTCTTACACTATCTACTATAGTAATAAATAGTTTGATACCATCATCACTAGTTTTATTATACAATACATTAATAGAAGACTTAATATTGTTAATCATATGGTTATTATGAATATAATTTAGAGGAAACATTTCTTCTTCTTACATTATCTGCTATATTAATAAAATAGTTTGATACCATCATCACTAGTTTTATTATACAATACATTAATAGAAGACTTAATATTGTTAATCATATGGTTATTATGAATATAATTTAGAGGAAACATTTCTTCTTCTTACACTATCTGCTATAGTAGTAAAATAGTTTGATACATCATCGCTAGTTTTATTATACAATACATTAATAGAAGACTTAATATTGTTAATCATATGGTTATTATGAATATAATTTAGAGGAAACATTTCTTCTTCTTACACTATCTGCTATAGTAATAAAATAGTTTGATACATCATCACTAGTTTTATTATACAATACATTAATAGAAGACTTAATATTGTTAATCATTTGGTTATTATGAATATAATTTAGAGGAAACATTTCTTCTTCTTACATTATCTGCTATAGTAATAAAATAGTTTGATACATCATCGCTAGTTTTATTATACAATACATTAATAGAAGACTTAATTTTGATAATTATTTGGTTATTATGAATATAATTTAGAGGAAACATTTCTTCTTCTTACATTATCTGCTATATTAATAAAATAGTTTGATACATCATCACTAGTTTTATTATACAATACATTAATAGAAGACTTAATATTGTTAATCATATGGGTATTATGAATATAATTTAGAGGAAACATTTCTTCTTCTTACACTATCTACTATAGTAATAAAATAGTTTGATACATCATCACTAGTTTTATTATACAATACATTAATAGAAGACTTAATATTGTTAATCAATATGGTTATTATGAATATAATTTAGAGGAAACATTTCTTCTTCTTACATTATCTGCTATAATAATAAAAAGTTTGATACATCATCACTAGTTTTATTATACAATACATTAATAGAAGACTTAATATTGTTAATCATTTGGTTATTATAAATATAATTTAGAGGAAACATTTCTTCTTCTTACACTATCTACTATAGTAATAAAATAGTTTGATACATCAATCACTAGTTTTATTATACAATACATTAATAGAAGACTTAATATTGTTAATCATATGGTTATTATGAATATAATTTAGAGGAAACATTTCTTCTTCTTACATTATCTGCTATAATAATAAAATAGTTTGATACATTATCACTAGTTTTATTATACAATACATTAATAGAAGACTTAATATTGTTAATCATATGGTTATTATGAATATAATTTAGAGGAAACATTTCTTCTTCTTACATTATCTGCTATAATAATAAAATAGTTTGATACATCATCACTAGTTTTATTATACAATACATTAATAGAAGACTTAATATTGTTAATCATTTGGTTATTATGAATATAATTTAGAGGAAACATTTCTTCTTCTTACACTATCTACTATAGTAATAAAATAGTTTGATACATCATCACTAGTTTTATTATACAATACATTAATAGAAGACTTAATATTGTTAATCATATGGTTATTATGAATATAATTTAGAGGAAACATTTCTTCTTCTTACATTATCTGCTATATTAATAAAATAGTTTGATACATCATCACTAGTTTTATTATACAATACATTAATAGAAGACTTAATATTGTTAATCATATGGTTATTATGAATATAATTTAGAGGAAACATTTCTTCTTCTTACACTATCTGCTATAGTAATAAAATAGTTTGATACATCATCGCTAGTTTTATTATACAATACATTAATAGAAGACTTAATATTGTTAATCATATGGTTATTATGAATATAATTTAGAGGAAACATTTCTTCTTCTTACACTATCTGCTATAGTAATAAAATAGTTTGATACATCATCACTAGTTTTATTATACAATACATTAATAGAAGACTTAATATTGTTAATCATTTGGTTATTATGAATATAATTTAGAGGAAACATTTCTTCTTCTTACATTATCTGCTATAGTAATAAAATAGTTTGATACATCATCGCTAGTTTTATTATACAATACATAATAGAAGACTTAATATTGTTAATCATATGGTTATTATGAATATAATTTAGAGGAACACATTTCTTCTTCTTACATTATCTGCTATATTAAATAAAATAGTTTGATACATCATCACTAGTTTTATTATACAATACATTAATAGAAGACTTAATATTGTTAATCATATGGTTATTATGAATATAATTTAGAGGAAACATTTCTTCTTCTTACACTATCTACTATAGTAATAAAATTGTTTGATACATCATCACTAGTTTTATTATACAATACATTAATAGAAGGCTTAATATTGTTAATCATATG
Organism: Stictocephala bisonia; assembly: GCA_035578905.1. Classification (NCBI taxonomy): domain Eukaryota; kingdom Metazoa; phylum Arthropoda; class Insecta; order Hemiptera; family Membracidae; genus Stictocephala; species Stictocephala bisonia. The sequence continues at coordinate 135,993 of JAQJVL010001468.1, read as the reverse complement.
GTTATTATGAATATAATTTAGAGGAAACATTTCTTCTTCTTACATTATCTGCTATAGTAATAAAATAGTTTGATACATCATCACTAGTTTTATTATACAATACATTAATAGAAGACTTAATATTGTTAATCATATGGTTATTATGAATATAATTTAGAGGAAACATTTATTCTTCTTACATTATCTGCTATAGTAATAAAATAGTTTGATACATCATCGCTAGTTTTATTATACAATACATTAATAGAAGACTTAATATTGTTAATTAATCATATGGTTATTATGAATATAATTTAGAGGAAACATTTCTTCTTCTTACATTATCTGCTATAGTAATAAAATAGTTTGATACATCATCACTAGTTTTATTATACAATACATTAATCAAAGACTTAATATTGTTAATCATATGGTTATTATGAATATAATTTAGAGGAAACATTTCTTCTTCTTACATTATCTGCTATAGTAATAAAATAGTTTGATACATCATCACTAGTTTTATTATACAATACATTAATAGAAGACTTAATATTGTTAATCATATGGTTATTATGAATATAATTTAGAGGAAACATTTCTTCTTCTTACATTATCTGCTATAGTAATAAAATAGTTTGATACATCATCGCTAGTTTTATTACACAATACATTAATAGAAGACTTAATATTGTTAATCATATGGTTATTATAAATATAATTTAGAGGAAACATTTCTTCTTCTTACACTATCTGCTATAGTAATAAAATAGTTTGATACATCATCACTAGTTTTATTATACAATACATTAATAGAAGACTTAATATTGTTAATCATAAGGTTATTATGAATATAATTTAGAGGAAACATTTCTTCTTCTTACACTATCTGCTATAGATCTGCTATACACTATCTGCTATAGTAATAAAATAGTTTGATGCATCATCGCTAGTTTTATTATAAAATACATTAATAGAAGACTTAATATTGTTAATCATATGGTTATTATGAATATAATTTAGAGGAAACATTTCTTCTTCTTACATTATTTGCTATAGTAATAAAATAGTTTGATACATCATCACTAGTTTTATTATACAATACATTAATAGAAGACTTAATATTGTTAATCATATGGTTATTATGAATATAATTTAGAGGAATCATTTCTTCTTCTTACACTATCTGCTATAGTAATAAAATAGTTTGATACATCATCACTAGTTTTATTATACAATACATTAATAGAAGACTTAATATTGTTAATCATATGGTTATTATGAATATAATTTAGAGGAAACATTTCTTCTTCTTACATTATCTGCTATAGTAATAAAATAGTTTGATACATCATCACTAGTTTTATTATACAATACATTAATAGAAGACTTAATATTGTTAATCATATGGTTATTATGAATATAATTTAGAGGAAACATTTCTTCTTCTTACATTATCTACTATAGTAATAAAATAGTTTGATACATCATCACTAGTTTTATTATACAATACATAGAAGACTTAATATTGTTAATCATATGGTTATTATGAATATAATTTAGAGGAAACATTTCTTCTTCTTACATTATCTGCTATAGTAATAAAATAGTTTGATACATCATCACTAGTTTTATTATACAATACATTAATAGAAGACTTAATATTGTTAATCATTTGGTTATTATGAATATAATTTAGAGGAAACATTTCTTCTTCTTACACTATCTACTATAGTAATAAAATAGTTTGATACATCATCACTAGTTTTATTACACAATACTTTAATAGAAGACTTAATATTGTTAATCATTTGGTTATTATGAATATAATTTAGAGGAAACATTTCTTCTTCTTACATTATCTGCTATAGTAATAAAATAGTTTGATACATCATTGCTAGTTTTATTATACAATACATTAATAGAAGACTTAATATTGTTAATCATATGGTTATTATGAATATAATTTAGAGGAAACATTTCTTCTTCTTACATTATCTGCTATATTAATAAAATAGTTTGATACATCATCACTAGTTTTATTATACAATACATTAATAGAAGACTTAATATTGTTAATCATATGGTTATTATGAATATAATTTAGAGGAAACATTTCTTCTTCTTACATTATCTGCTATATTAATAAAATAGTTTGATACATCATCGCTAGTTTTATTATACAATACATTAATAGAAGACTTAATATTGTTAATCATTTGGTTATTATGAATATAATTTAGAGGAAACATTTCTTCTTCTATACACTATCTGCTATAGCAATAAAATAGATTGATACATCATCACTAGTTTTATTATACAATACATAGAAGACTTAATATTGTTAATCATATGGTTATTATGAATATAATTTAGAGGAAACATTTCTTCTTCTTACATTATCTGCTATAGTAATAAAATAGTTTGATACATCATCACTAGTTTTATTATACAATACATTAATAGAAGACTTAATATTATTAATCATTTGGTTATTATGAATATAATTTAGAGGAAACATTTCTTCTTCTTACACTATCTACTATAGTAATAAGATAGTTTGATACATCATCACTAGTTTTATTATACAATACTTTAATAGAAGACTTAATATTGTTGATCATTTGGTTATTATGAATATAATTTAGAGGAAACATTTCTTCTTCTTACATTATCTGCTATAGTAATAAAATAGTTTGATACATCATTGCTAGTTTATTATACAATACATTAATAGAAGACTTAATATTGTTAATCATATGGTTATTATGAATATAATTTAGAGGAAACATTTCTTCTTCTTACATTATCTGCTATATTAATAAAATAGTTTGATACATCATCACTAGTTTTATTATACAATACATTAATAGAAGACTTAATATTGTTAATCATTTGGTTATTTTGAATATAATTTATAGGAAACATTTCTTCTTCTTACACTATCTGCTATAGTAATAAAATAGTTTGATACATCATCGCTAGTTTTATTATACAATACATTAATAGAAGACTTAATATTGTTAATCATTTGGTTATTATGAATATAATTTAGAGGAAACATTTCTTCTTCTTACACTATCTGCTATAGCAATAAAATAGATTGATACATCATCACTAGTTTTATTATACAATACATTAATAGAAGACTTAATATTGTTAATCATTTGGTTATTATAAATATAATTTAGAGGAAACATTTCTTCTTCTTACACTATCTGCTATAGTAATAAAATAGTTTGATACATCATCACTAGTTTTATTATACAATACATTAATAGAAGACTTAATATTGTTAATCATTAGGTTATTATGATTATAATTTAGAGGAAACATTTCTTCTTCTTACACTATCTGCTATAGTAATAAAATAGTTTGATACATCATCGCTAGTTTTCAGAGTATGTGTATATTTTAAGGGGGCAGTGTATCTCACATTAATGGATTAACCATAAGTGCTAACTGGGCAGTATATTTCACATTCATGAATTAACCACAAGATTAACAACGAAAGCAATTGAGCAGTTAATCTCGCATTGATGGATTGACCATGAGGGAAACTAGGCAGTGCTTCTCGCATTCTATAGCTTAACCATGAAAGTATCTGGGCAGTACACCTTACATTCATGGATTAACTAAGAAAGCTAGGCAGTAAATATTACATTTAATGGATTAACTACGAAGACAACTAGAAATTGCATCTCACAGTCATTGATTTACCATGAAAGTAATTGGTTAGTGCATGTCACATTTAATGAATTTATCTTTCATGGAGGTAACTGTTTGATTGTATTTGGAAGTAACTCTAGTTGGGCAAATAGAGTGCCTTAAAGCAACTTAAATTTAAGTGCCTATAATGCAGTTATAATTTTGTCTTATTGGCACCAGTCAAATCCTTCGTATAATACAGTTAAATGGTAACTGTATACGACGGAAAGCTAGCGAAAACATGATTATTGATCTTGACTAACATATGTCACCCTCAAATGACGATTGTTTGTCCAAACATGTCGACATGCCAACTACGTACGTCAAAGTGATGTATGGAGTGCTGTACACATAGCAGAGTTTGCTGAACATACTGAGTCTTAAGTGGTTCTTTCACCTTTATGACTTCTCCTAAGAACATGTTCCTTGAGACATTAAAGTTCCCAAATAAAATCTAAATGACTAAATTAAAACGTAAACTAATAATCCTTAGCATATAAATACATGGAAAGTAAACATGAATAGAAAATAAACCGACGAATAGTAGGAACATTGAATACAGAATACATCATATATTTATATTGTTGTTTTGAGAACTTGTATAGAAACAAACATGGTACTGTATGCTGAACAGTTATTTACAGTTTTCAGGAGTAAATACGGTATTCTATCTAATAGCCTATACTAAGTTATAGAACAATTAATATAAGTATTTCATTACTAAATGTTGGTATTACTTCTAACAGTTGAATAACAAAATTGTTGAATTCTCCCAAAAGTATTGAATAAGTGGAACCAAACTAACCAAAATACTAAAATGTTTGTGATTATAAAATTATCTACATCTGCTAGCTATTAAAGGGTTTTCTTGTTTTTATTCTATTTTTTATTACTTTTGTTTTTACTGACCCCTCTAATAAATTGTTGATTACGAAAATGTACTAACTATTACCAGTAAAGAACAGTGACAGAGTCGTACTTGTCGACTCTGAACGATTCACCTGTACATTATAAACAAATGTCGTGGATTATAGATTAGTTAAAATCCAAACACCATGATAACAGCTATCCTTGTTTGGATATCTCCAGTACCTGAATCTTATAACTGATAGTAAATTACATTTTCAGGCAGAAATCCACTTTAAGAGGTGGTTCAAACAAGTAGAACATAATCAAACATTTTCAATATGATATGGAATAATTTATTATTTTATGTATCGTTAAATAAGACTTGTTTGGATTCTCCAGTTAAACGATGTAGCCCATCATTGACAGGATGACGTTCCTGTCAGTAAACCTCTCTTTTGAAAGAAATTACTTTGGTTCGTAACAGAGCAAATAAAGGAAACACTCACCCAACCCAGTTACGTTCATAGCTTCAGGATCAGATGAATAGTATCATTGATTTTATACACAAATAGATTTCCCATCCAATGTTAAATTTTGAGTCTCAAAATATCAGCTGTTTTTGTGGTCCATTGTGGAGCGCTAGTGTAGTCCCATGTAAATGTAATGCAGTTTAAACCAGCTGTGGTTGCGGGCCACACAAACTAACAAAATTACTGGCACAAATATTCCTAATAGATGGTTCATCTATTTTAGGTTTATATAATCAATGATAGTATGCCAATGAAGGAATTACATTGACTCTTGGTTATTCAGGCTCAGACACATGCAGAAAAATAAATGTAAGTTTCAATATTCAGTGTCAGTTAGACGCAACTCCAATATTTACTACATTAGGAGTTAACCCACCCACCCATACACGTACAGTGGTATTGACCACCCGCCCTCTGCCCACCCATACCCGTACAATGGTACTCACCCACCCACCCATACACGTACAGTGGTATTGACAACCCACTCCCTGCCCAGCCATACCCGTAGAGTGTTATTGACCCACCCACCCACCCATACACGTACAGAGGTATTGACCCACCCGTTCACCCATACACGTACAGAGATATTGACCCACCCGTTCACCCATACACGTACAGAGGTATTGACCCACCCGCCCACCCATACACGTACAGAGGTAATACACTGTACGTGTATGGTTGGGCTGTTGGGTTAATACACTGTACGTGTATGGGTGTGCTGTTGGGTTAATACTCTGTACGTTAATGGATGGGCTATTGGGTTAATGTCACTATACGTGTACGGGTGGGCTGTTGGTTTAGTACACTGTACGTGTACGATGTATTTAATTAAAATTAATATTATTGATTATTAAAAACTATGACTCTTAAATAAAAAAAAATAAAATAATAAATTAATTCTTAGGATTGAATGCTATACCCCAATGGATTCTTTAGTCCTTAAGTTTACAGTTTTCACCCAATTTAGTAATTGCATTTACTTGCAGTGAATTGAACTTTATTATTAAATACATCGCATAATTAATATTTTTGAATGAAGTTATACATTATTACTCCCAATATCAAATGGCCTATAAGTAGTCGATTTGAAGCACAAATATATTAAATTGTTAGTGTCTATTTCTCATATTAAAAAAAAGTTACTTGAATGCTGTAATGAATATATAATAAAATCTTATTTAAAATAATATTTAGTGAGTTTTTGTTTTATTATGCATAATTTTTCCTAAAATTTAGTTAGTTAAACATATATTAATTGTCAATTATTCTGATTGCAGCTACTAATGTTCGCCTCGTTGTAGAGAAAGATTGTTTCTCGTGGGAATATTACAAATAATTTTTTGGAGAAAAACAATTTCCTAAACATTACAGGGAAAACGGAATCTACATTGCTGAGCCTGCGTTTCCTTCATTAGTGTAAAAGCCTGATAACTACAACGGTACGATCAGCCATCATTACCGAATTCTCAATGCTGACACAACAACACAATTGTAGGAGCAAGATATTGTCAGATTACAGCTGCAATATTCCGAATCACCAAACAGGCTCCTTCGGAAACATTCTTGTTATCCTTGTTTATATTATATTTATATTTGGGTTTATTATATTTGAAATAAACTATTACTGTCCAAAATAAATAATTTATTGTATAAAACTATTTATAGAACTATCACATTAAGTACTCCTGTAATTTAAAATTGGCTTGATGAATTTATAAACATTAATAGTAAACACTCTTTCAACTACTGATAATAGAAATATATGAATAATATCAGAAGATATAAGTGGCAGAAGATATGTGTATGTTAAATGTTACTTGTTTGTTTTTATTGGAAAATTTTCCTATAATCTATAGTTGGTATTTGAAATTAAAAAATTGTATGTGATTAAAAAAATAAAACATCAATGATTTACAACTAAATAATTGTCAGAAATGTTAAAAACATCAATTTTAGAAAGTAATTATTATATTATTAAGGATATGGATAGGTATGGTAAGAATTGATGATTCCAAACAGATTAACTATTAATGACGCTTTCACTAAAAAATTAGTAATTGATGACGCCCATACTTACAAAACATAAGTAACCCAAAATGAGAACCAAATTGATAATTATTAATCCACCCTCCCACCTACACACGTACAGTTCTAAGGACCTACATTCCCACCCATAAATGTACAGTTTTGTTGATCTACCCACCCACGCATGTACAGTGGTAATGACTCACCCTCCCAACCATACACATACAATAATATTAGCCCTCCCATACATTGTTATGTTGGTAGGAAACGACGAGAATGCACAACACATTTTTTAATAGGATTTAATATCAGTTGGTAAGGTTTTTCTATGCACGTATTATTTTGCCGAGGTTAAATTAATGCTTAACAGTTCTCTTAATTGTGCAATCTAATGCAGATACACGCGAGTTGAATGTACTATAATGGTATCTCTATAAGCTAGGTCTTTGTGTTATTGAGTTTTATCCTCATTTTGACCCTCATACCTATACACTTACAATAAAAATGATCATCATTACCATTGTACTAATGACCCACCCTCACATCCGTATACGTACAGTAATAACAACCCTAATACAACCACGGCCATGCTACAACACATACAAGTACATTAACAATGACCCTCACACCCATACACGTAGGTACTAATGACCCACCCTCACATCCATATACGTACAGTAATAATGACCATACTACAACCACGGCCATTCTACAACACATACAAGTACATTACCAATGACCCTCACACCCTACACGTAGGTACTAAATGACCCACCCTCACATCCATATACGTACAGTAATAATGACCATACTACAACCACGGCCATTCTACAACACATACAAGTACATTACCAATGACCCTCACACCCTACACGTAGGTACTAATGACCCACCCTCACATCCATATACGTACAGTAATAATGACCATACTACAACTACGGCCGTTCTACAACACGTACAAGTACATTATCAATGAAACTCACACCCTACACGTAGGTACTAATGACCCACCCTCACGTACAGTATATGCGTATATATACGTATATACGTACATACGTACAGTAAAAATGACCATACTACAACCACGGCCGTTCTACAACACATACAAGTACATTATCAATGACACTCACACCCTACACGTAGGTACTAATGACCCACCCTCACATCCATATACGTACAGTAATAATGACCATACTACAACCACGGCCATTCTACAACACATACAAGTATATTATCAATGACACTCACACCCTACACGTAGGTACTAATGACTCACCCTCACATCCATATACGTACAGTAATAATGACCATACTACAACCACGGCCGTTCTACAATACATACAAGTACATTATCAATGACCCTCACACCCTACACGTAGGTACTAATGACCCACCCTCACATCCATATACGTACAGTAATAATGACCATACTACAACCACGGCCGTTCTACAACACATACAAGTACATTATCAATAACCCTCACACCCTACACGTAGGTAATAATGACCCACCCTCACATCCATATACGTACAGTAATAATGACCATACTACAACCACGGCCGTTCTACAACACATACAAGTATATTATCAATGACACTTACACCCTACACGTAGGTACTAATGACCCACCCTCACATCCATATACGTACAGTAATAATGACCATACTACAACCATGGCCGTTCTACAACACATACAAGTACATTACTAATGACACTCACACCCATACACGTAGGTACTAATGACCCACCCTCACATCCATATACGTACAGTAATAATGACCATACTACAACCACGGCCGTTCTACAACACATACAAGTACATTAACAATGACCCTCACACCCATACACGTATGTAATGACCTACCCTCACATCCATATACGTACAGTATTAATTTGTAGTCCATATACGTACAAGAACATTACCAAACGCCCTTACACCCTACATTTAGGGTACTAAAAACCCACCCTCACTCCTAAATACGTACAATACCAAAGAACCTCACACACATACACGTACAATACAAATGACCATCACACTCATACACCTAAAAACTAATGAACCTCACACCCATACACGTACAGTACAAATGACCATCACACTCATACACCTAAATACTAATGAACCTCACACCCATACAAGCACAATACAAATGACCATCACACTCATACACCTAAATACTAAAGACCCTTACACCCATACACGCACAATACAAATGACCATCACACTCATACACCTAAATACTAATGACCCTCACACCCATACACGCACAATACAAATGACCATCATACTCATACACCTAAATACTAATAAACCTCACACCCATACACGCACAATAAAAATGACCATCACACTCATACACCTAAATAATAATGAACCTCACACCCATACTTGTACAATACCAATGACTATCACACTCATACACCTAAATTCTAATGAACCTCACACCTATACACGTACAATACAAATGACCATCACACTCATACACCTAAATACTAATGACCCTCACACCCATACATGTACAATACCAATGACCATCACACTCATACACCTAAATACTAATGAACCTCACACCCATACTTGTACAATACCAATGACTATCACACTCATACACCTAAATTCTAATGAACCTCACACCTATACACGTACAATACAAATGACCATCACACTCATACACCTAAATACTATTGAACCTCATACCCATACACGTACAATTCAAATGACCATCACACTCATACACCTAAATACTAATGACCCTCACACCCATACATGTACAATACCAATGTTTCTCCCATCCATACACGTATAGTACCAATAACCCACCCAAACACCCAAATGGCCTAACATACATTAATAATGACCCATATACCTATAAACGTAAAGTACTAATGATCCACCCTTCGACCCATTCACGTACTGCAGGATATTCTTTCTTCCCTAGTTATAAACTGGGTTATTAACTTTGTATTTACATGGGTGGGTGTGAGGGTCATCGACGTTGTAGTTACATGGGTGTATGTGATATATTCTCTTTTCATTACCTAAGAAACACAATTAACTTAATAAAAGTTGATTAATTGATTAACATTGAGCCAATAGATTTCGTTATTGACCCAATAAATGCATCAATCGTTGCCAGATAGATCAAAATAAATTGGTCTCTGTAGGCCAAATACACAATCAACACTGTCATAATAGCCAACAGTCATAGAAGATAGAGATGATTTTTAAGTAACATCATAAAAATTATTAAAAGTTTTTCGAACAGTAACAAACTTTTCTGAGACATTGAATAATATAACGTTTCGTACCAAATAGTTATTTTCGAGAATGATATGTGTTTGGACATATTGCACAACATATCTTTCAAACAGCATTTAATATAAGTAGGTAAGGTTTTTCTATGCACGTATTATTTATCCGAGAAGGTTTAATAAATGTTTAACAGTTTTATAACTTTAATTTCTGACATTAATAAGTATGTGAACGTTCAATCATGATTCAATCTTCATATCATGATTTAAGTTCTAATTTATGAACCCTTGCTGCATACATTGAATGCATACAAGTAGAAAACTGTAAAATATAACTTTAATACGACTTTGGGAATATTTGTGTATATTTGCTCTTTGTGGAAACTGTGAGTAATATATTAAGTTGGCTCGTAAAATGTTTTGTCTCTTTAAATTTTTACCATTATAAGGCTTGTTAAAACAAGATTATTTTTCTTAGAGGAAAATCATAAAAATCAAACAAGCAATGTATATTCGACATCATTAGGGGAAGGAAGGCGTCAAGTTACAGAACGGTTTTGATTGGCGTGTCGTCCTTTGATCGAGCGGGACGTTAACGAGATCCTAACATTTTACATATTTCCTTTGCGAGTAACTCTTATATGGATTGAAAACATAAACCATATCGTTAAAATTAATAAGGGTGCTTTTATATTCATAAAGTTATAACTTAATATTAAACAAATGTGTTCAGCTAGTTAGTAAATTATACAAACACGCAATACCCTAACTAGGAACACAACACACGCAATACCCTAACTAGGAAACTATTTTAACATTTGTTATCGATGACAAGTTAATAAATGCATAAAATTTAAATTTATTACTGGCTATAAAAACTTACAGAATGTAGCAGATTGAAATTAAAAAATAAAAAATTAATTTAGATTTAAAACTACACGCATAGAAACGTTTAAGAGGGCTCCGGAGTCAAATTGAAAATAGAATTTTAGTTTGGCGAACGGCTACGGGGAGCGGTGTTTAGTGCAGCACGTTGTCTGTGTTAGTAGTTGGCGTTTTAGGCACTAGGGGCGCTTCTTGGCTCGGCCGTCAAGGCATTTATTGCTCGGCCGTTCACCCCTTGCACCATCACTTCACTTTATTTCTCATCTTTTATAGAACAACAGAAGGGAAGGGACGAGTGACTGACACCGCCAGCCAACAGGGTTGTCTGGGGCCTTCCGCGGTCCGCTTGTAGTTCCTTCCAGTAGTACAAATAAATTAGGTAGAGTTGCATCTAGTTTCTTGTTATTGAAACTAATAAAACAGAGTTTATAGTACTTACCCAATACCATTATTACTGTTATGTTGAATGTAATAAACACAGCACTTAATGAAACTAGAATAAAAACTTGTTTCGTTAGAATTAAATATCTCAAAATTAGAATTTGTGATATTTAAAATATTTACAAGTATCTGACACAAACGAATGAAACCAATTTATAAAAGTAAATGGCTAAATGTAAAATTAACAGAAAATAAAATAAAAATAATTTAACGACAAATTTCAAGTAGGTACAATAAAAGCATTATATAATCAACATACTCGGGCTCTAGCAAATGTAAACTGTACATACAAGGAGAATATAACTAAATATTGAACACCTAACTAAATACACAGCTTATACCTACAACATAAAATACAAATGCATTGACAATTATTGTCCTAAAAACTAAGTAAATAATAATAATATACAATAAATTTAGATTAGGGATTTAGAATGTGGATAAAATCTTAACCTAATACAATTTTAAAATAAAAAAATGTATATGCTAGCTATTATTATGTACCAAGACACAAGGAGCCTAGTAAGGCATTCATGTGTTTGTCTGGTAAGGTCTTCATATTTTTGCCTAGTAGGGTCTTCATGTGATTGCCTAGTATGGTCTTCATGTATTTATCCAGTAAGGTCTTCATACGTTTGCCTAGTAAGGTCTTCATGTGTTTGCCTAGTAAGGTCTTCATGGGTTTGCCTAGTAAGGCCTTCATGGGTTTGCCAAGTAAGGTCTTCATGGGTTTGCCTAGTAAGGCCTTCATGGGTTTGCCTAGTAAGGTCTTCATGTGTTTGCCTAGTAAGGTCTTCATGTGTTTACCTAGTAAGGTCTTCATGTGTTTGCCTAGTAAGGTCTTCATGTGTTTGCCTAGTAAGGTCTTCATGTGTTTGCCTAATCAGGTCTTAATGGGTTTGCCAAGTAAGGTTTTCGTGGGTTTGCCTAGTAAGGTCTTCATGTGTTTGCCTAGTAAAGTCTTCATGGGTTTGCCTAGTAAAGTCTTCGTGAGTTTGCCTAGTAAGGTCTTCATGTGTTTGCCTAGTATGGTCTTCATGGGTTTGCGTAGTAAGGTCTTCATGTGTTATCAAGTAATGTCTTATTTACGTCTTATGGCTCGTCTACTATAATTCATCAATCTGACGATTTCCGTATTTTGTAACGCGTTTTCCTGTTTTTCAGAGCACGGTGTTTGAGCACACTGTACATGGTTTGACTTTTATTTTCTGTGATCACTATATCACTCAGTAACTCATTAAAAAATCAAAAATCTAGAGAAAACCATCTTCTTTGGCGATTGATATAATTAAAATCGCGATATCTTGATTATAAACATGTTTTATAAGAAAAAGGTCAGTAAGAGACTCATAACTAATCTTTATTGGTTGCAAGGACAGTAACTATAAGTTTTGTAGTCTAAACTGTTTCAATACATAATCGAACCTCGCTCACGATGAGTTGATCAAGGCTAGTAACACTTGTGACTGGAATCTTTAGTATGCCGCCGCGCTACCCTCTTGGCTTTGTTTTGTACACCCTGAATGGGTTGTAAATCTGTGAAAGTCTGTCTCCATATGTTGTTGCGATGACAGGGTTCACACTGTTTATGTTATACAATGGTATATATACACCTCCAGATAATAATTCTCATACTCCTTTACATGTTACATTATTATTAATTTTAACTTCCCTAGCACTACAGATATTTTAGCCTAATTATTAATTTGATATGTTAATAATTTGAGAATAAATTTGTCAGATACAATAATCGTAACATATATTAACACAAAGAATTGTTATATAGTAATCCACCAGCCTCGTTCATTACAGGTAGAAAATTAAGTAAATAACTTCTAACACTGTTTTATTTTTATTGTAATGTTTTTTAAAAACTAATATTGTAATAATATATAATAATAACAACAACAACAATAAAAACACTTGCTACTTTCAAAATTAAAAAACTATATGTTTCAAATGTATAATTATTACATTTATATTACTGAATAAAAAGAATGCACATAAGGAAATATGTTTACTATAGAGAACTAAATCTTTACTATATGTGTTATAGTACTAGATTTAAACACAATTAATTATTATGTTCACGTAAAAATGTATTCACATAAGATAGAAATCAAGCATTATGTTTTAAAATATATCAATGACAGTCTGACTCCTCGCGTGGAATAGACAGACTGCAGAGTGCAGACTACAAACGAAGGTGCAGCGCTCTGTGAGGACATCTCTGAACTTCTACCGCCCGATGAGTAACGTCTACATGAAAACATTTTTTGGAATTGCCAAAAATAACGACTAACAAATTGTTATTTTTTAAAAATCGAAGTCTCCCCGTACTAAAAATAATAAGGATTCTAAGGATGCAAAAATTATATTTTTATCACAGTAAATAACGTTTTAACTAGTCATTTCAAATTAGTCAGTTATACGTAGGTTTAAATGGGAAAAACGTTCTCTTAAAAGTCAATTTGTAAGAAATATAAATTATTATTGTTTAAATTATTTACCTCTAATAATAGTTAATGACTCGTATATTCGGGCTACTTCTCCATTTTTCTCAAATAACTGTCGGTTAGGCGGTAATTAAGAAACTAAATATTTCTCCCATGTTAAACGAGCTGGAGTCAGAGCGCGGCGGCCGGCTTCTATCCGGCTCCCTCTTAAATTATTTCCCACTGAACAAAATGAAAAGGAATTTCAATAATATCATTCTTAGATAGTATAACAAACTAAATATATAATTAGCATACCTTTTGTCAATTGCTTAGTATCGAAGTAAAAAACAATAAAAACCAGTCCCAATCGTTCGTATAATTTTGTATGACTTGTTTACTTGAAGAAGTCTGTAAGAATTTTGAATATTAATATTTAAAATCAGTCGTTTTAGCCACAAGCAGATGCTCAACTACTAACTTACGTGTATCAGTCAATGTGTTCAACATGTGAGAACTGAAAGACGCGTTTCAGAACGAGTGATCATCATCAGGTCCTTTGGTCTCTACTAACTTGTTTAACCCTTTAAGCGTTATGATGAATTTATTGAACTTTGAGATTACATTACTTATATTTGAAAAAATAAAGATCTTTTTTCTTTTTTTCTTACTTTCAAGATAGTAGAGGTTAAAAAAAAATAGCTTAAAATATTTCAAAATCATTTGTACAGTTGAATAATGAATACATTATACGTTACAATGTTTATTTTACAATATATTCAAAGTTAGACGTTTGCTAAAAATGTTACTATCATTAAAAACCATTTTTATATCCGCCTATTTATGGTTGCATTTATACATTACATAATGAAAAATGAACTTCCTAATAGTTTTTATTTCTTTTTTAGTGATAGTCCTCAAATAATAATATCAAGCACAAATTCGTCAAATTTCACGTCATCAACACGAAATGAAATAGATCAAATAAATATAACAATAAACTTACATAACTTTAAATAAATAACAATATAAAACTACAAACAACAATAAAAGAACGCTGTATATGATAACATGCGCTGGAAATACTGCGTGTCGTGTTACTAGCGTACATGTTAGAAGCGCACTAGGGCCATAGCGTGTTAAGAGCGCACAACTCTTCTACCTGGGGCCCAATATAAGTGAATTAAACAAGGTTGAGTGCACATCCTCGCTCAAATTTAAATAATATTCATGGATTAAACGTTTCTTTAAAAATGAACACGAAGGATGTAAAATTAACATTATTTAATTATGTTTTAATTTTGTCCCACTTTAATGCGACAATTTTAAGTGTTTTAAGCCCAAGTTAAGGAGCACATGTTTAGTAACATTTAATTACAGGCATTAAGTGTAATTAATTATCAGCTGTGTTGGCGTCTAAAATCTGAATAATTCTCTGAATAGTTAGGTACAGCACTTTATTTTACAGAAAAGGATAGTGCAACGCATCTTGTAACATAGTACTCGTACTTATGAAATATAACGTTGATAAAATTTATTAACATAGCTACATTTTCTTGTATAATGGTATTTGTTATTCTCAAAAAAATTATAATAAAACTTATTTGACATTATGACAGCTATACAAAGAATGAATTCTGTTAGAATATTTTATTGGACTTGTATCTAGACTTGGAAGTAACGTTCAATTGAATGACTGAAGCCATTGCTGCTATATTATCACCCTTATACTAGTTCATTTAGACATACTTACAGGAATGCCCTTACCAGGTAGTTAGCAGGCAAATCTGAAGGATAATGACCCCTTGGGTGTTCCCAGTACTTTTAAATAATGAACTTTCTTTGAAAAATTCCATCAGATAAATCTGACAAATATGTCCCTAAGTGGTATTGGGAAACACATGTAGTCATACCCTTTTCATGTTATAGTATAGAGAAAATGGCCTACGACCATATGGACAATAGACGAAACCCAGTGACTTAGTATAAATGTATGTCACTAGTCACATGATTGTGTTTAGAGTCAAGCAAAACTAGATTATTAAATCACCCCTTCTAAATATCGATAGTGTAAATGACTAAAATAAGTAGGTACTAATAACAAACACCTCTAATACTGTATTTAGGCAATATGATTTTGACAATAATTTAATTAAAAACAATCTTTTAGCTACTCTCCAAAAATGTTAGCCAAACTATCGCAAGCTGTAAGATGGGTGTGAACAGGCCGAAAGGCAGGATATATCACAGGATGTCACAGGATCTGTAAATTTGAGGTAGATACTAATGTATTTGTAATCTAATTTGTATATTATTATAACTAATTCCAGTAATACTCAAGCGGCTGGCACAAATGATGTTTATTTATAAAACAAATTAAATAGTGAACTATATTTTCTAAATATTATTCTACCGTGTAACATTTTTTAATCCTAAATTAAATAACATCTTAATGCAATTTTTATTATAGTCTTTCAATAATATTAAGAAACGTAACAGATAAAATAATAAGTAAAATGAAAAGTATAATAATATTTAAAATTAGAATTATATAACTTATAATACCAACTAAGTTCAACAACCTTACACTTGCCGTCTCGTAGTAAATACGTTATTATTTGTTGCTGATAATAGCAATCAATACATGTAATTAAATGTTACCAAACATGTGCTACAGGCATTCTATCTAAACCACATCATCAATAAATGCTCAACCCGCTGACGTTCTCCTGGATAACAAGGTTTTATAGACTGGAAACCCCAATTAGTTTACTTACGGAAGCTGGAATAACGGCGAACGGCACCTTTCGTGCTGACAACACGTCAGCCGGCCATAAAAAGCCGTCCAGCATATCCAGACCCACAAAGAGTAGTTGTGGACAGGCTTTATTTATTACATTAAATCAACGCAAATATTAATATTATGAAAAAAGCAAAGTTGAGGGGTTGTTTTTACTCCTTAGCAATGGAATTTCGAGAAGTATTTTTTAGTTGGTCTTATTGATAAAATAATTTCTTAAAAATCTCTTGAGTGGTTCCGGAGATTTTGTGATGAGTTAGTACATAGTTTTTGGATTGTATCTATTAAGATTACGAAGGAACGTATAACAGCATAATGTGCACATATCTGGCAGTAACTCCTTCCTCCACCTTAAAACTGCACACTGGGATATGTGTTACATTTCTAATTAATAAAGAACTCAGTGACCAAGTATTATATTTTGATTAAAAAATATATAAATAAACAAATTAATCTTATAAGGATATTGATGTTTTCCTTACCACTTAAATTGAAAAATAAATAATAGATCTTTTAAATATTAGAATCGGGGCCAATTAATGCACATAATGCAATAGATGATGAGACATGCTTATTAAATAATATTTTGGGATACTCTATTCACTAATCAGCACTACCTTGAATTTACACTTTATCAAAAAACATGAATTATATGATAAAATATTTCATACATTACATTATTTAATCTAGATACTCTTTACTAAACAAGGGAACATTTCCCAAAACTGACCTATCGTTCTAGTATACTTTAGTACTAAACTGGCCAGGTTTTAATTAAATCATCTTTATTAAGGTTAGACTGCAAAATTATAAATATTTACACAAATCTGGTCTGACAATTTTGAAAATATATTATTCAGTTAAATACAAGACAAATCATCATACTTAGATTAGATATACAGGACCTTAACAATATATAATTAGCACAATTAAACTATCCTTTGAATAAAATATACTGAATATACTCACTAAATCAACTCAATTAATTATATACATATTAGGCGACCAAGTAATTTATTATTCAAGTATCCTTCAATATTATTAGGTATTTAAAACAAGTATTTCGGCACTTAGCCCTTGTAGATAATTCCATTTAATATAATACAATGTCATTAAGATATGAGGATGTTCATTACTCCTACTACGCAATAGACAGTGAAAATATATTTACATTTTTATTTTGTATTCTACAATCAACTCAACTTTAAACTATAAAGTTGTATTTAATTAATTTTTATACAATACATAAGCTTTTATTTATTTGAAAATCATTACGTCCCTTTTACTTTATTTATTAATGGTTTAGGGAGAGTTGTTTCATAAACTTGTTTTGGGAAACTGTGGGGATTCTCTGATATATTCCTGAAATATGAAATTGATTGGACATACCCCAACCACACTGTTTTCTCTCCCCTCGAAGAGTTCTCTCCCCTTGATATCCAATCCATATTTGTTCAGAGTTAAAATACTTTACAATCTCTATCTTCGAAAGAATTTGGACAACAATAAAAAAAATATATATATATTTTTAAAGTAACAAAAAATTCGGAATAATTAATTACAGTTATTAATTAATTATAGTGTAGGGGTAGTAGGATTGAATACTAAATATATTATTTAAGAAAATAATAAGTTTTAATTTAATGTATTTAAGAGTGTTGATTTTGATAATTTTGTTTTTAAATTAAATAATTATTGTGTAATACTATTTGAAGGTAAACTGAAGTTATTGTTGAATTAAGCAATGGTGGATTCCCCTCTTTATAGATAATAACAATGGTATTGTTTTAATTTTTCAGCTGTAATTAGATAAAACAAAATCCGTATTTACTAGTCACCTAAATTAGAGTAGGTCAAGGCTACACTCCTAATTATCCTACACAAAACATTTATAACAATCATTATAACCAGGAACTATGGACGTACGGGTCTTTAAAAGAAGGACTTCGAGTTGAGATGCACTTATCATAAAAGGCGAGTGTAAGTTATTCTTGCTCGTGAGACTTAGAAAATTCAATTTATTCGTACATTTATTCGTTACATTAAAATATTCAAATACGTTTCAGGTGGAAAAATATGTATTGTATTCGATAGAAAAGTCAAGGTATTTCAAAAAAAAGTTAAACAGCGTAAAATATGCTTCTTTTTTTGCATATTTTGGGAGATACTCACTAACGGTGGTCCAGCTCCGATGAGCGGGTATCTGGTATTACAGGAAACACTAGTACAGCCCTGAAGTGGTCAGTCCATTATATCCCTGTGTCAGAATAATATACCTCATTTTTGCAATAACGTTTTGCAAAAAGTGATTCTATAGACATGGAACGTCTGCTATTGTAGTATCTGACTGTCGTACTCCCTTACCAATTTAAACATTCAGAGGATTTTCGGATAAGTGGAGGTTTTAAATAGTCACTTTACCTCTCTATTTCCAAGTTGAGCCAATATTTTATAAATTCAAAAATTTCTTTAGAAAAAGGCGAGAAAAGGTAAAGAGGGGTTCACCAGGCATTTATTAATCTAAAAAAAGAGAGAAATAATCGAACATGTTAGTTTATTTTAGTGGTAAAATATACCTAGGTGGAATGTAATTTGGACAAAAAAAGACGGTGTCCGGACATATCGCTAATCACTCATTTCATTACACTTTTGGGGTAAAACCTTTATTTGTCACATTCCACGAACAACCCCACCCCAGCGACGACAAACACTGCCAAAGGTAGGACCTTCAACGTGTTAGGACGGTAACCTGTAAATCGCGCCCTCTGTAAATCGCGCCCTGTGAAAATCGCGCCCCATGCGTCGTCACGTCAACCCTCGTCAACGTCAATTAGCACAATATTAACCCTTCACACTTTATCCATTCATAGGTTAGGTTAGGTTAGGTTAGGTTAAAAGACTAAAGAGAAAGCTACCAGGGATAAACCGGGAGATGGGCCATTCCCGGTCATTCCCCTTATGAAACGGCTGTCAAGTGACGCTCGCGGCCCGAGACTCAGAGGTTCAGGTAGACAGGGCGCGATTTACCCAGATTTTGGATGGGGTGCGATTTACACAGGGCGCGATTTTCATGCATTCGTTAGGACGACTGACTGATTCAGATCTGATTTCGATAATTTATCCTTCTGTAGGCCTCGTGTTTATACCATTATAACAAACAACTGTATTGTAATTGTTTCCTACTCATAGTTTCCAAGATTAGCATATAAGGGGGATTAAAACTATTCAATAAAAATAATATATTAAACCTATTGTAATAATGTTATTTATATACAAGGAATCCAAAAAATCACGACAGATTAGTGATAGCTGATTTTATGGTAAAATAATTTCACGCTGAAATACCCAAAACCGCATAGCGTTTTGGGGCACATAATTAATATAATAGTAAGGACAGGGTCAGACTCAATTGGGGTACCTGGCCTGTAACTAAAGTGAGTACATTTATTTTGCTCTAT
The DNA here is from genome assembly GCA_035578905.1 of Stictocephala bisonia. NCBI lineage: Eukaryota > Metazoa > Arthropoda > Insecta > Hemiptera > Membracidae > Stictocephala > Stictocephala bisonia. The sequence goes on along the minus strand of JAQJVL010001468.1, from coordinate 115,630 downwards.
AAAGAGTGATTTAAAACTGTGTAGTCAAACTTTGGAGTCACGTTCTAGACATGAAAACAAACAAAACATTTCCTGTAACAGTATGGTCTATCTCATTTTGTTATCAGTGTCTGTGTGTTTGTGTATTTTATGAAACAATTAATAACTCAGGAACCGTAAATGGTATAGGTTTAAAATTTTTCTTACTTACTAAGGTTGACAGAACCTCATAGTACACTGGTTTTTAATGGTGTTTGGTAAACTGTTTGAAAATGGCGTACATTTAAAAAATTTAAAATTCAGAAAAAAAACAAAAACAATAAATAAAATAAAAATTGTAAAGAACAGTTGTTGTTACCTTATTTGATGCCAAAAAATCGATACTACTTTTTATACGAGTAAATTACAAAGTCTCAGACGCCTCAGGAATGAGACACTTGTTCTTTCCAATATTCCCTCTTTCCTTCCTTCTCCTTCCTTCCAATTTTAGCTGCGGCTGCAACAATACGTACAGTTAATTCCATGGAATTTTCCACAGGTGTAGAATATACTAGGTCCTTCATATATGATTCATATATGATCCAAGGTCTCCTGACATTATGCCCATAGATTTATTCTTATGGGGCTATAGCCCCATAAGAATAAATCTATGGGCATAATGTCAGGAGACCTTGGAGGTCAAGGTGTATGTCCACCACGTGCAATTGTATTATCTCCAAACTATGTCCTCAACTAAAATTGCACCACACATGAAAAATGTGCTGGCGCTCCATCATTTTGGTACCACAGCCTCTCCCTTGTTTGTAATGGGACGTCTTCCAACAACTCGGACAAAACATCTCTCAATAATACTGCATAGACGTGACCATTAAGACTTTGAGGAAAAATATACGGGCCACCAATTTTGTCACCGGCAATTCTAGCCCGGTGACAAAACATTGTGACTGAAGCGATGCTGCTTATTTTGAGGGTGAATTTCATGAGGATTTTCCTTGTCCCACACATACTGTTCTTTGAATTAAACATTCCATCTTGAGTAAAGGTGGCTTCTTCTGTAAATAGAACTGTATTTATAAAAGCAGGCTGGTGGTTAATTTTGTTCATAAACCAATGTGCAAAGTGGAGACGTCGTGGATTGTCATTAGGAAGGAGTGCTTGAACTTTTTTAAGTCAAAACTGGTAAAGTTGATTTTCACTATCCACACAGCTGTCTGACTAGTACAAATCTCAGTTGCAATAGCACGTGTGCTTGTAGAAGGGTTATCTTCAAATCTTTCCAACACTTCTTCCTCAAAATTAGGAGTACGAACAGTTTTTTGTCGCATCATTCGTATCAATACTAAGCTTACCAGTTTCCCTTAATGTATAGCTTCAAGTGTGTGTCGGTTTGGGCATTGCCTATTAGGATACAATTCCTGATCAATCTTTACAGCTTCTCTACCATTACCTCTGGCGGCTCCATATGTAAAGTGAGTATCAGTTAATTCCTCCAACGTGTACATTTTCTTGATTAAAACTAAATTATTTATAAATGGTTACACAATAATTACGGCTACTGCTTATGTAAGTTGCTGAACTGTGATTCGACAGGACTGGAATGCTTATCAGTAGTTGTAGGAATTACTTTTGACCTTGAGTACACTAAACAGGTTTTTGGACCATATCTGAGTTACAAGAAATCCGAATTTATCAAATGTGGTATAATTGTTTCGGTATTAAATAAGCTAAAAAAGTTATTCTTTACAATATTTATTTTATTTATTGGTTTTTGTTTATGAATTTTCGATATGTAAAATGTACGCCATTTTCAAACGGTTAAACAAAAACCATTGAAAACCAGTGTACTACGAGGCTCTGTCAACCTTAGTAAGTAAGCAAAATTTGAAATTAATACCATTTACGGTTCCTGAGTTATTATTATTTTTTTTTATAAAATACATAATCACACAGACAGACGGATAACAAAGCGAGATAGACCATACTGTTACCAGACATGTTTTGTTTGTTTTAATGTCTAGAACACGATCCCAAAGTTTGACTACATATTTTTAAATCACCCTTTATATAATAATCCATAATTAGAATAATAATACAAAATCTACATGACTGTACTGTATTTATTAAGAATACTGTTCAGTTTAACTAAGTTCATTAAAAGTTAGTTATGTTTAAGTAAATAAATATTTTTATGAAAACCACAAAAATACTTAAAATTACTTTATATTCATTATTATGAATTATTTACAAGTGTTTATCGGGTGCAGAAGAACAAAAACATAATTTATATTACTTTTAAAGGAAAATATCACAGTGCATGTATATTACAGTTTAATAAACAGAGGACAATCTATAGAAAATATTAATATATATACTGCTTTGTGATCATTAAAGATACATCATACTCAATTACTGGATGTTTAAGTATATATCTGGTGATGTGTTTATTATTTCCGTTTAACAAAGATACCGATTCATACAACTCAGTTATGTTACAATGGTGTTTACATACCGGACCTGAAAACTGCTCCAATATGGAATACCAGTTTAGTGGGGTAAATATTCACAGTACACTGAATAATGTGTTTCCTATATCGGAACGTTCCAGGTCACTGGACAGACTGACATTGGCAAGTATTGACAGAATATTTGTTATTTTTGTAACAGTTTTTTCTATTACAACAGATTTACTCTACAGTAAAACAAATGCATATTCGATTACATAAATATTACAAAATTTAAAGACATTTTTTTCAATACACTATACAAAGTGGGTAAACTTATTTTCGTGTTGTTAGCTTGTGTAATTCCCGATTAAATACCCTTAGTAATTTGCCGTTTGCTATTAATTATTTTTCCGGTCATATGACAGTTGTTATTTACCATAGCACTGATACCATACGGTAGTGTCAATGATTGTAGTAGTAGGTTTGTTTTGCTATGTATCACCATAGACTTGATAACATTAGAATACATGATCCCGAGACTGAGTGTATTGTAAAGTACGGAATAGCTAAAGTGGTTAGTTATCTTGCAATTCATGCACCCTCTTTCCAATCTATTATATTTAACACTTACTTGAAGCATTGTTGGAGAATCTCAATTTCATAACGCGTTGCAATTTCATAACATTTGGAACATATTATTTAGATATCAATTGTACCACGAATAACTGGAAGGAATGCTTGGTATTTTTTAGATGAATGTATTTTATTTTAACTTTAATTAAAATCCTTCATAGATTCAGAGTGGACATATCATTCATAGATAAATGTCCTGGACTTTAACTTAAAAAATGTCCAGGAAATCAGGTTACGTCTAAAATTAAGGAGAGTTTAAAGGCATAATTTGTGTTTCTAAATTAATAAGGCTACTATAAGAACCATTTTGTTTATAAACGAATAAAACTCTCAGAATCAATGGATAAATACAAGGTTTATTCTGAACTGAACAGAAGTGTGATAAAGGAGTCATGCCGTTTTAGGAGGGAATTTACTTTGAACGTCCTTAAATAGAACCCCAATTACATATGTAAATATTAAGTTTTTTAATTATCAATTTAATAACTAAAATCACCATAATATTTGTGTATTTTGTGATTATATTGTAATATATGTGTGCATTTTGTGCTTATATTGTAATATATTTGTTGCGTGACGTTCACTTGTTCAGTATTATAAATATTATAACTAATTTAAGATTGATTTGTAATATCCTGAAAGTATGTGTCAGGGATACGGGTTTCAATGCAATTCCCTAATAAATATTAAATTTGAAATATACTTTACATCAATGTTTATCAGCCCTTTAATTATACTGTTATATTATATATTATAGCATACATTGGCAGTATATATATATATATTATACTGTTCCAGGACATCCTGTGTCTGTCATGAGTGTGGGTTTAAAGGTACACGTACATTGGCATTGACTCACCCGCCCACCCATACACGTACAGTGGCATTGACCCACCCGCCCACCCATACATGTACAGTGGCATTGATCCACCCGCCCGCCCTTACACATACATTGGCATTGACCCACCCGCCCGCCCATACATGTACAGTTGTACTCACCCACCAGCTCACCCATACATGTACAATGGTACTCAAATTACACGTACAGTGGTACTGACTCACCCGCTCACCCATACACATACAGTGGTACTGACCCACCCATGTCAGTACTGTATTGTCAGTAAATATATTGGGTCAACATAAAAAATGTGAGCTGTTGAATGCAAACGAACAATAATAAATTCATCTGATGGAAAAAATATGTTTGTAGTTCAAATTTATTTTTAAGAATAGATCTTACACCTGGAGGAATCAAATAAAGAATGAGTTTGTAGTGGGCGATCTGAAGATTGGGGTTTCCTGAGTTAGTTGGTATTTTAAAATGGACATTACTAATGTCTGCAATTAAACCAATGTGTTATTTTTAAGACTAAAACATAATTAAAATGTCCTAACAACGATTATGTCTAAACATTAGTGGCTGTATTTGTTTTGCTTTATGAATATAATATTATTAATAAAAAATTGTTAAACACTAATATTTTTTTTAAACAATATTTCACAATGACATTCGTAAGACTACTCTTTCTGCCCCTCAAATAGCATTGAGTAAGCACTATGTAATCATTTTGTGATGTGCGTACTTTAGACAACGTATAGTTTTAGCGATAGGCTAACTTGTTCTTATTATATTGTTATGTATTTCAAGTAAATGCTATATAGTTTAAATTATACACTTTTTTATATAAATTAAATTTTCATTAAGAAGTGTATGCATTTACTGTTTTTCAAACACAAATCGCACAAATTTCTTAAGCGAATTATGTCTGTATTTTTTATAAAACTAAGTGTGATATCCTATTTGAATACCATTTTAAAACCACACAACACAACCTGAATTTCTCATAGCTTCCAAAAATAACAACATATAACTTGCTTCTTGCATGTTACGATTTGAATAGAAAAGTATGGAACATAGTTTAGAGATTCATATATTCCTTTAAATTCATTCAATGACTACGACATCGACCAGTGAACTCTCAAGAGTCCTAAACATCGTTGAAACCCAAACATGCAACACTTGAGGCATGGGGTTTACTGGCTGAATGTGAGTATATTCAATATGTTGCTCTCAGAATTGTGAGCAACCGGCCATTATGGTTGGCAAAAACATCTAGGTTGTGAAGCCTGTTTGCAATGCTAGAACATCTGACCACTGGATTACACACTCAAATGTATGATGAAACAAATGGATCAGTTGAGCGAAATGTACACTTTGGGACTCTTAAAACCATAGCTTTATCTAAACCAGCGTAGCATGCAGCACTCTTTAAAAAAAATTACAGGTCAGTCACAGCTTGACGAACCAATAAGGCAGATGAATTCGGTTCTGCACGGGTTTCCGCTTCCACGAGAGGAATTTCCTCTCTGGACTACCTCGACGGCTTCAGCCGTGTCACATGGTCCTTATTCCAAATAAAAGTAACATACTCATGTGACTTCGAAATAAGGACTTGTACAGTGATAAACAAACGTGTTTGTCATTTAAATACCTAGCGATCCACATGACAAGACCTAAGTTCCTCCTAGCTTTTGATGATTCAATACAGTTTACGTGTTCAGTTCAACTTGGAATCTACGAGTACGCCAATATCGCGAACATCACGCTCTCTTTGTATTAAACAGCCAATAACGTAATAAAAAATAATGACTGATTAGTTTTACGCATGACTGAAACAACCACTGTTTTGCTATAGTTCAGTAACATGTACTTAAAATACATGACTGGTTAGCCACAAATCCATTTTATGATCTTAGTTAGTTTTTGATTCTAATATTATTGTAGTGTAGGCTAATACATTTTGTTTTGTGTATATATATTTTACTATTTTCAAGTTTTGTGTTGTTTATAATAAATATTTTATTGCACTCTATTGTACCTAATATAGGTATTTAGTTCAATAGTAATTACTGTCACAATTTTGTTGTTGGTTTAAAATTTTTATAGTAGCCTTTGTATAGAATTACTGAATATAGCCTTATTTTCAATTTACTGATATTACTGTAAGGTGGATATTATGTGTATATGTACTTTTATAGTAATATATATCTATATATATACTATATATGTACTTTTATATATCTATATATCTATATATGTACTTTTATAGTAATATATATCTATATATATATATATATATATATATATATATATATATATATATAGATATATATTACTATAAAAGTTTAGAATTAAAAATAGTTGTCATGGTAAAATATCTTTCTTATTTTGTGTGTACATAACTTAATGGATGATTTTTGTATTTCTATAAAAATGTATAATTATTATATAAAAACGCATGTATTTTTTTAATTACGGATCATTGTTGCAATTTTTGTTTGTATGTTTAATATTTGTATAGCTTAGCAGGCTTTGTATGTAACCTTAAATGTAATTATCTAGTATAGTGTAAAATATTAATATGTTTAGTGTAAAATTTTGACGTTGTCTAATGCTATGTAAGGCTTACTGACAGTACAATTTTATTTATTTACTTGTCTCTAGCCATCTCACAGCCGAATCGATACAAGATTAATAATGCTATAATATTGACATGAATCATTTATACTCTCCATCAATAGTTTGAACTATACCAAGATAGATGTTAAACTAGCATAACCGAGATAAAACGGTATGTTACACCAACGGTAAACTCACTTAAGTATTACAATGAGATAATTAGAAGTAATTACAGTGTTTGACTGATAATCTCAGTGTTTGTATTTATACATTATTTCTCACTACTTTTTATTTTTCTATATGTATATCTTTATGGTTTATTTGAATTAATTATTTATCCTTTCAAGGTAAAATGTTTTGAAAACATTAATCAATTGTCAACTTAAATTATAGAGTGTAATTATAGTTTTTCATTTGGGAAACGTAATCATTCCTTTGAGTAAAACAAGTTACTACCTAATTTAACAATATATTTTGATTGTTGTTACAAACAGTTCGTGATTGAAATGTTACTTATTATCAAAATATGTTATGTACTTGCTAGTTTAACTTTCTGGAAAAAAATTAATATTTTCTTAAAAGGGAAGGAAGTAAACAAATGAAGGACTCCTGACTCTAAGGTATCCAATGAATGTGGGCTTATTGTATAAAGGTTTGATCCTTGGAAGGATGTAGCATTCGTCGAAGTGTTCTTGTTTTAACAATTTATCAATAAAATTAAAAGAATTTTAACTTAAAAATATATTTTTTATAATAATGCCAATCTTAAAGTTAAATTGTATTATGTTAAAGGCACGTTCGGTTGTAATAGGGCACACAAACATATTTAGTGTTTTCATCGTTTATAGAATGTAGCATATAATTTTTTTTAAAAAGGATCCTTGTGAAACATACAATTGAAATCAATATTAGTTATACTTTCAAGAACAACACATGCATTACTTAACCTAATGTCTGGTCATATTTTACGATGTGTGGTTGGCAACGGTGGAACAGTAAATTTTTACACAAGCAGCTGTTGGCAACGCTACAAATTCTCACTTACCGACTAGCTCAGAATAAAAATAAATATCACCCTAAATATTATATATACTCGTATTTATTTTATTTTCTGATTAATCAAACAAAGTCAAAAATGAGTTACTGCTTTTAGTCTGAATCTTGTATGACTAATCTGATTTCATCAAAGCACTTTATAGCTTTCTACGTAATATATGATATGTTTAACAATTTTTTTAGTTCATATAACGATTTTGATGGTCCAAATAACCTTATAAATTTAAAAAGATAATCAATTATATTAAGATAAAGCTATACAGTCTCTCCTTTATACAAATCGTCTGAACACACGAACTAAAATAACATTTCTGCATTCATATGAATAATGTATGTATATACATTCATATGGAGGCTGCAATGTTATTTACTTTGTATCTTCAGATGATTTGTATAAAGTAGATTAGCTGGATTTTAATATTGTTAATATAAATAAATTTACATTGAATAATTTTTTTGTACTCTACAATTAAACATTATACTTACCTAAACAATAGGAAGCTATAAAAGTATTATGCATTGCATAAAACATAAGTTACTTAACCCGTTTCTAATTCTAAACTAGTCTGGCAGATTCTATATTTCTTTCTCACAAACAACAAATCCCTTCGCTAAAAGGGTTTTGTTGTTCTCAGAAGCTTTGCTCTAATCCTTCTTTATTTTACACAAATATGCTATGTGTGTTGAAATTTATGAAAAATATTATCTATAAAATTCTTACTTAATCTTAATATTTTCATGAAATTGTTTTAAAATAAATTTTTTAACATATTTTTAATTAATTATGGTATATTGATGCAATAAACTTGTGCGTTCCTTTTCATATAATAATCAAGGATGTTGGTTTAGCAATAAGAGTAATAAACATTTATAATCAACTTCAGGAGTGCGTCATATCATTTTAATTTTAATGTTTATTCAATTGTTTAAGATTATGACATTTCCTCATTGGTTGACTTTGTTTCATTTGGGGATGTTAAAATCATATAGTACTATGCCCTAATGATAGAATACTTAATAATTTTATTTCCCAAAGTTAAATTTATTTATTTTATCTTAAGATATGGTTGAATATGGATTTCGGATGAGTGTGATGAGTGTAGATGAGCGAATGTAGTCATTGTTACAATCTAAGGCCGACTATCCCTTAGCATTAATTAATAGCCCAATAACAAGTGAACAGCTGGTTTTCCTTTCAAAATGTGTTACGACTCAGATCGGAATCGAACTGAGAACCTTTAACATATGAAGTAGGGATTTAACCAACTAAGCTACTGACTAATTAATAACAGAAATAAACGGTGAGGCACACCTGAATAATCCTACATTCTAGGACGACTGGAGAGCTCCTCTATCACCTAAGTATTGATAGACTATCATAATGAAAAAAATACGATTTAGTTTATGTAATTATTTGTATAAATAACACTCAAATAATCCAATATAAATGAATAAATTATGCTTGATATTTAAGTCAATTGTATACATTTTATTGGATTATGTGAGTGTTATTTCTAAATTTTAGAAATGATAGACTACTTACACTGTAAATTATTTTCTCCCACGTTAATAGAATAGTTAATTACGTTAACAACAGCCAATGTCGGCTATTCGAAACTGAACACTAACCCTACAACACTAAGAGACAATAAGATGCTAAAAATATACGCTACCTATACAGAAAGCAAAGAGGTTTTAATCGTACACCTACTCTCTAACTAGAGGATATTTAGATAGGTACAATCATCGATGTATACTACTCTAACTGGATCGGTCACGGAGCGAGTAAAACGTGGTGGCGAACGGTCTCAGGGGTAAGGGGAAGGTTCCCCCACCGCAGTCCTGTGGACACAGACACCGCACGGCACTGTTTTGCATGGTATTCCTGACATAATCCCTTCCTCTTCGCTATAGTTTTATAAATACAGTACATTGATTGATAACTTATGAGACTGCGAAATAGTTAACGAATATGCTTTCGTATTGTGTGGTTATGGTGGTATAAGAAACCATTTTAATTTATATGCTGATGGAGATGGGGGCACGCTTGCTTGTCCCATTCTTCTATTTGGAGTGAGGACAATGGACATTTTAATTTAAGCGGAGTTAAACCAAAGCGTTCTTAAAACTATTTTCAGTACACCTCAGTCGATTTTATTGAGAGTATTGATAGTTAATTATTTAAAAACAGAATAAACAGAAATATTAAGCGGTCTGCCAGGTTTGTTTTTATAGACACGGTTGTAATAAAATGTTCATTTGTTTTTAATGTTTTAATTAGTAGGTCTTAGGTCTATTTTATATGTAGAAAAGAGAGTTGATTTTATGTTTTGTGTTGTTATTTATTTTTATGGTGTTATGAAAAATAATATCATGTAACAAAACATTTGAAAGTTAAATTAACGTTTCTTTTATATCTGGGTAACAATTTCACATGAACTGACCATCATACAGTTATTTAATGATGTTCACTATCGTATTATTTCGTATAGAAATAATGTTTTGATTACCAACACATTTTCGTTGGTCTACTTAGACTTTAGTCTGCAATAAACGGTACAAATGATAAAATATTTAAGTAATAATTCAACAAGCAATAGTGTTGAATTATTACTTAGGAGACCCCTAATTTAAAATTTATTCTAACGAAATTTTTATATTACTGTGTAAATGTTTATCCCACAGCAAAGCACGAGGAAATAAGTAGTTGTGTATAAACTTAAAAAACAGCTAAATTGTATTAAATTTGCAATAAAGTTGTTAAATGAGAAGCACGTCTTTTCGTAATTTAGTTATTAACATGATATTTTATATATATATATGTATATATATATATCTTCTTTTTTTTTGTAAGTCACCAGAAATGACTAGATTTAATAGCATTTTCAAAAATGTTAAACTCTTAATCCAAATATTTGTGTTTATAATTGATAAATATTAAACCTTGTTTTCGTTTTAATATTATTTATTTTAGAGTAAGAATTACAAAAATATGTCGTGCTCTTAACTTTTCTTAATAACAACTGAAACTGACAATTGTGTCTCTATGACAACATAAATAAAAACAAATAATGCAGATGGTGCCAAAGTGCTAAATTTTAATTAGTCACTTAACACGCCCTTCTCAAATTTTGCACTTTGACAAATTTTTAGTCCCATTGCATCAACAAGACGATAATGTGAAGGTCCTGGAAGTGGTTTCGTGAGAATGTCAGCAGGCATTATTTTAGATGGAACATGCCTCAATTTTATTTCGTTATTTCTCACCAATTGACGAACAAAATGGTATCTTGTAGCAATATGTTTAGTACGTGAGTGACAAGTAGCATTTTCTGCAATGTACTTTGCTCCACGGTTGTCAGTACCAAGATTTGCCATTGACAAATCATTTAATTTTAATTCTAACATCAAATTTCTTAGGTATAGTGCTTCACGAGATGTTTCTGATAAAGCCACGTACTCTGATTCTGTTGATGATATTGCAACTGACTGCTGTTTCTTCGAACGCCATGATATTGCAGCTCCACTCAACATGAACACATATCCTGTATATGAAATTCGATCATTTTCATCATTTGCATGGTCAGCATCAGAAAATCCTTGGATTCCCAACTGATCTTTCTTGTACACTAATCCATAATTCTGGGTACCTTGTAAATAGCGCAATACACGTTTCGCTGCTGACCAATGAACTTCTTGGTACTTATCGTTAAATTGTGACAGTCTATTGACAGTGAACGTGATATCTGGGCGAGTAGCAATTGCCAAGTACATTAATGATCCAATTAACTGTCGAAATGGCTTTTCTTCATCTTTTCTTCGATGCTGATTTCCTTCTGGTAACTTAGCTTGAGATTCACTAGGAGTTCGTACTGGGTTGCATTCTTCCATGTAAAATCTTTTTAAAAGATCTTTTACATATTTTTGTTGATTTAACTCAATATTTCCATCAACTTGATTAATTTCAATTCCCAGACAATGTCGTGCTAAACCCAGATCTTTTATTTCAAATCTCTTTGCAAGTCCAGCTTTAATTCTTTCAATATCTGTCTTATTTCTTGATATATATAAAATATCATCAACGTATACAACCAAAATTGTATATTGATCCTCACTCATATTGTAGTAAAAACATGTGTCACTAGCTGCTGAAGTTAATCCAAGGTTTTCTAATTCTTCATTCAATATTTTATTCCATTGACGACCAGCTTGCCGCAGACCATATAATGCCTTTTTCAATTTACAAACTTTGTTATCTTGTGATAATTTTTGGAGCATCTCGTAAGCAATTTTTCCTAAATTACTGTTTTGACCATCCTTTTCAATAATTTCTTTTAATGCTTCTTTAATAAATTCTGGCAGTTCCATAAATATTTCTTCTTCTAAAAATCCATTTAAATAAGCTGCTACAACATCTATTTGATAAACTGGTAAACCTTCACGTACAGCTAATGCCATCAAAAGTCTGATAGAATCCAACCTAGCTACAGGTGCAAAAGTATCAGTGAAATCTATTCCTTGTCGTTGTGTAAACCCTCGAGCAACAACTCGAGCTTTTCTTCTTTCAAGTGTTCCATCTGGCTTAAATTTGTTTCGAAGTACAATTTTACAAGTAATAACAGCTCTGTCTTTTGGACGATCAACTATTTCCCACGTGTTATTTTTAATTAAACCACGAATTTCTTCAGTAATTGCTTCCATCCACTCAAGTGCTTTATCTCCAGCCATCGCTTCTTTCAAGGTTATATCAATAAGATTTGCTTCTTCAATTATTTCTTCTTCATGTTCTGTTGCATCAACAAATATTTCATCATCACTTGGTTCTTCTTGCATTTCGATATCTTCATTATCATTATGTTCCTCTTGGTCTTCGTTTATATTTGCTGCTTGTCCAGTGTTATACATTTTTCTTGGTCTTCCTCTTCTACCTGTTTTCTCTATCCGTGGTCTTCCCGGTTTTCGACGTGAAATACGATTTGGTGTACAAATTTCTTCATTAATTTCATCATTTTCAATTTCTTCATTTTCATTTTTATTTTGAATTGGCATATGAACACATTCAATATTTTCTTCATTTTTATCGAAAATTTTATCTTATTTTATTTCATTTAAAAATTGATCTTCAAGAATTTGTACATCTCTAGCAACTACAACCTTTCTTTCAATTGGAATCCATACTCGATAACCTTTTGATTCTTCTGAATAACCGACTAAAATACCTTCTTTTGAACGCGGATCAAACTTTGATTTCCCTAATTGTTTTTCTAAAACAAATGATTTTGCTCCAAAAACTTTTAGATTACTTAAATCAGGTATTACTTTATTCCAAACTTCAAATGGAGAATGATTATCCAAACTAGATGTTGGACATCTGTTTCTTAGATAATTAGAAGTAGCTACTGCCTCAGCCCAAAATCCATGACTCAATCCAGATTGAATTAAAAGACATCGCGCCATTGCAATTAATGTCCTGTTTTTCCGCTCTGCCACTCCGTTTTGCTGTGGTGTATGGGGAACAGTTAGACGTCTGGAAATACCATTCTTCTTTAGGAATTCATCAAACTCTTTATTACAATATTCTGTTCCATTATCGGACATCAAACATTTAATCTTACAATTTGTCTGAGTTTCAACATGTGCTTTATATTCTTTAAAAGCTTGAAGAACATTTAAGAACTTTTAAGACGTAGAAATTTAACATCACACCATCGTGTACTGTCATCGATAAATGTTACGAAATATCGAGCATGTCCTAATGATTCTACTCTTGACGGTCCCCAAACGTCAGTGTGTATTAGTTCTAATTTCGCTGTACATCGTTCAGACTTCTTAGGAAATGGTAATACAGTCATTTTTCCTTTTAAACATATGTCACATGCCTCCAATTTCTTTTCTTCATTTATCTTCATACCACTAGCTAATTCTTTTCTTGAAATGTCCCAGACGATGATGCCATAACTTCAAACTTGCTGAATTATTATTTATTGCCGCATTTGCTTGCTCTTCACTGCCACAAACATAATATAAATTTCCAACTCTTTGTGCTAACAGTTTTATTTCACCATCTTTTCCAAAAATAGTTGCCCCAGTTTTAGAAAAACTGACAGTATTCCCATGATCCGTAATTCTCGCAACAGATAACAAATTAGTTCTTAATTCTTTTACCAATAACGTATCATTAAGTTTTACCGACCTATTTGATTTTCCATCTGTAGTAAAAACACGAGCAGTTCCTTTTGCTACAATTTCAGTTTTTGCATCGCTGGCCAACAAAACATTTCCATTTGTTGACGTCATATTAATGAATGCTGCTTCATTATTACATATATGAGATGTACAGCCACTATCTAAACACCATCGACTATCACTTGATACCTGCTTCGTATGAAGAGCCTCTTCCGTTACTTGAAACGCATCTTCGACTTGAGCTTCAACTTTTGATGAATATTCTTGCTTTTCATCATTTGCTCTGTCTGGACAATCAGCTGCTTTGTGCCCAATTTTATTACAGATGAAACAATTATACTTAAATGGCTTGTTTAAATTACCATCGTTTCTGCGTTGCCCTCCTTGATATCCACTTCTTTGATATCCACCTCTCTGATATCCATTTCCTTGATTTTTACTACCTTGAGGTCCACTACTTTGAGACGGTTTAAAATTTTTAAAGTTTTGCTTGACCCACATAACCTCTGAATTATCCATGTCACGTTGACTTTGAGCATCATACTTTTCAATAACCTTTTCTCTAAGTATATCTGGTTTAGGCAATTCATTTTGAGACTCCATAGCACATCTGAACATTTCAAAACTTGAGGGCAATGCATTAAGAAGTAATGTTGACTGTAAATCATCATGCATTTCGACTCCCATAGCTGACAGCTTAGATATTATGTCAAAAAATTCCATCAGTTGAGTATGAAAATCACCGTTGTCTATTATCTTGTAAGATGTCACACGTTTGAGTAAACTTGCTCGTTTTACCGGTCCCGTAGATGCATATTCTGATTTTAACTTGTCCCAAATTTGTTTTGAAGTATTTAAACCTTTTACCATTCGTAATAAACTTGGATCAATAGCAATTATTAAATCTGACTTAGCTTTAGCATCTTCTTCTTCCCACCTTTCAACTTTTTTGAGCCGATGCAGCATCATCTTCAACCAATGCGGGTTTTGGTTTCTTGCCATTTACATACATCCATGTACTGTTTTTTACCATTACAGCTTCAATTTGCATAGCCCACGTATCATAATTTCCTTTTGTAAGAGGCTTAATTGTACTTGACGATAAAGACATTTTTTTTTTTTACTTTTTACTCTTATTAACAGCGATCTGGGCCCATAACCTGATAAATATTAAACCTTGTTTTCGTTTTAATATTATTTATTTTAGAGTAAGAATTACAAAAATATGTCGTGCTCTTAACTTTTCTTAATAACAACTGAAACTGACAATTGTGTCTCTATGACAACATAAATAAAAACAAATAATGCAGATGGTGCCAAAGTGCTAAATTTTAATTAGTCACTTAACAAAACTCTTAATCCAAATATTTGTGTTTATAATTATATTAGTTTTACATTTTTCCTAATAGCTAATCAGACAGGATTTAAATTATAGTCAATAATTAGTGAAAAAAATATGTATTGAAATATGTATTAATCATTTCGTTGTGTTATTAAAAATTTTACTAAATAGATCGGTTTTCCAGATTTCAACAAAATCTGGAACTATAACAACTATTGTGGATAAATGCTAAAAAAAAGGAAGTTATTTAAACTATCAGACCTTACTGTTCATTGAAGTACAAGTAATATATTTAACATTTATTTAAAATATATACATTTACCACATCGTACCACAATAGTATAGTGATCTTTATAAACGTGAGATCTCAACTGTGTCTTGAGAAGTAAATGTAGGCCAAGGTGAATACGCCTCTAGCTAGCTCAGTGGTTAGCAGCTCTACTTCATCTGCAGAGGTTCACGGGTTCAAATCCCGGGTAGTTCACTAGAAATTTGGTTGATGGGTTTGGACCGTTATCCTAATAAACGTTTGTAAAAGAAGTTAAAAATACCTCCGGTGTGAATAGACTAAAAAAATAAAAAGTCACTAACTCTAATTTTTATCCTAGACACGGTTTTCTATGGCAACCTCGGATGCCGAGTCTACTGGAATATTATAATAGTTCACATATATAAACTGTAAGATATGTGACTCGGCCTCTAAGCCTGTCACATATCTTACAGTTATAAACACTCACTCGGCCTCTAAGCCTGTCACATATCTTACAGTTATGAACACTCACTCGGCCTCTAAGCCTGTCACATATCTTACAGTTATAAACACTCATTCGGCCTCTAAGCCTATCACATATCTTACAGTTATGAACACTCACTCGGCCTCTAAGCCTGTCACATATCTTACAGTTATAAACACTCACTCGGCCTCTAAGCCTGTCACATATCTTACATTTCTGAATACTCATTCGGCCTCTAAGCCTGTCACATATCTTACAGTTATAAACACTCATTCGGCCTCTAAGCCTGTCACATATCTTACAGTTACTAACACTCACTCGGCCTCTAAGCCTATCACATATCTTTCAGTTATGAACACTCACTCGGCCTCTAGGCCTGCCACATATCTTACAGTTATAAACACTCACTTGGCCTCTAAGCCTGCCACATATCTTACAGTTCTGAACACTCACTCGGCCTTTAAGCCTGTCACATATCTTACAGTTCTGAATACTCACTCGGCCTCTAAGCCTGTCACATATCTTACAGTTACTAACACTCACTTGGCCTCTAAGCCTATCATATATCTTACAGTTCTGAATACTCACTCGGCCTCTAAGCCTATCACATATCTTACAGTTCTGAACACTCACTCGGCCTCTCAGCCTGTCACATATCTTACAGTTCTGAATACTCACTCGGCCTCTAAGCCTGCTACATATCTTACAGTTACTAACACTCACTCGGCCTCTAAGCCTATCACATATCTTACAGTTATAAACACTCACTCGGCCTCTAAGCCTGTCACATATCTTACAGTTATAAACACTCACTCGGCCTCTAAGCTTGTCACATATCTTACAGTTCTAAATACTCACTCGGCCTCTTAGCTTGTCGCATACCTTACAGTTATGAACACTCACTCGGCCTCTAAGCCTGTCACATATCTTACAGTTCTAAATACTCACTCGGCCTCTAAGCCTGTCACATATCTTACAGTTACTAACACTCACTCAGCCTCTAAGCCTATCACATATCTTACAGTTACTAACACTCACTTGGCCTCTAAGCCTGTCACATATCTTACAGTTATAAACACTCACTCGGCCTCTAAGCCTATCACATATCTTACAGTTACTAACACTCACTCGGCCTCTAAGCCTGTCACATATCTTACAGTTACTAACACTCACTCGGACTCTAAGCTTGTCACATATCTTACAGTTATGAACACTCACTCGACCTCTAAGATTGTCACATATCTTACAGTTATGAACACTCACTGGGCCTCTAAGCCTTTCACATATCTTACAGTTCTGAATACTCACTCGGCCTCTAAGCTTGTCACATATCTTACAGTTCTGAATACTCACTCGGCCTCTAAGCTTGTCACATATCTTACAGTTCTAAATACTCACTCGGCCTCTAAGCTTGTCGCATATCTTACAGTTATGAACACTCACTCGGCCTCTAAGCTTGTCACATATCTTACAGTTATGAACACTCACTCGGCCTCTAAGCCTGTCACATATCTTACAGTTATGAACACTCACTCGGCCTCTAAGCCTGTCACATATCTTACAGTTATGAACACTCACTCGGCCTCTAAGCCTGTCACATATCTTACAGTTATAAACACTCACTCGGCCTCTAAGCCTGTCACATATCTTACAGTTCTAAACACTCACTCGGCCTCTAAGCATGTCACATATCTTACAGTTATGAACACTCACTCGGCCTCTAAGCCCGTCACATATCTTACAGTTATGAACACTCACTCGGCCTCTAAGCCTGACACATATATTACAGTTCTGAATACTCACTCGGCCTCTAAGCCTGTCACATATCTTACAGTTATGAACACTCACTCGGCCTCTAAGCACTTACAGTTATAACACTCACTCGGACTCTAAGCCTGTCACATATCTTACAGTTATGAACACTCACTCGACCTCTAAGCATTGTCACATATCTTACAGTTATGAATACTCACTGGGCCTCTAAGCTTTCACATATCTTACAGTTTCTAAATACTCACTCGGCCTCTAAGCTTGTCACATATCTTACAGTTCTGAACATCACTCGGCCTCTAAGCTGTTCACATTTCTTACAGTTCTAACAATCACTCGGCCTCTAAGGCTTGTTCGGCCTTAATCAAAAACAAGATTAACAACTTCACTAGGTCTATTGTTGCAACATTTATGTTATGAACATACAACGAACTTAAAACTCTAACCTATTCAATATCTTGACAGTTTTGAGAAACTCAGGCTTCGGACCTTTAAAACCCGCACAAATCTTACCTTGTGACCACTAGCGGCCTCTAATGGCCTGTCACATTCATGGCTTTACAGGTCATAAACAAATTATTTCGGGCGATCTAAGCCTGTCACATATCTTACAGTTCTAAACACTCACTCGGCCTCTAAGCATGTCACATATCTTACAGTTATGAACACTCACTCGGCCTCTAAGCCCGTCACATATCTTACAGTTATGAACACTCACTCGGCCTCTAAGCCTGACACATATATTACAGTTCTGAATACTCACTCGGCCTCTAAGCCTGTCACATATCTTACAGTTATGAACACTCACTCGGCCTCTAAGCCTGTCACATATCTTACAGTTCTGAATACTCACTCGGCCTCTAAGCCTGCTACATATCTTACAGTTATGAACACTCACTCGGCCTCTAAGCCTGTCACATATCTTACAGTTCTGAATACTCACTCGGCCTCTAAGCTTGTCACATATCTTACAGTTCTGAATACTCACTCGGCCTCTAAGCCTGTCACATATCTTACAGTTCTGAATACTCACTCGGCCTCTAAGCCTGCTACATATCTTACAGTTATGAACACTCACTCGGCCTCTAAGCCTGTCACATATCTTACAGTTCTGAATACTCACTCGGCCTCTAAGCTTGTCACATATCTTACAGTTCTGAATACTCACTCGGCCTCTAAGCCTGCTACATATCTTACAGTTATGAACACTCACTCGGCCTCTAAGCCTGTCACATATCTTACAGTTCTGAATACTCACTCGGCCTCTAAGCTTGTCACATATCTTACAGTTCTGAATACTCACTCGGCCTCTAAGCCTGTCACATATCTTACAGTTCTGAATACTCACTCGGCCTCTAAGCTTGTCACATATCTTACAGTTCTGAATACTCACTCGGCCTCTAAGCTTGTCACATATCTTACAGTACTAAATACTCACTCGGCCTCTAAGCTTGTCACATATCTTACAGTTATGAACATTCACTCGGCCTCTAAGCCTGTCACATTTCTTACAGTTCTGAACAATCACTCGGCCTCTAAGTGTATAGTATTACATTTGGCCTCTAAGTCAAATAACAAATTTAACATACATTAAAGTAGTACATATTTTTTTGCAACATTTAGTGTTTAGAACATTACAACGATACATTAAAAACTAACTATTACCTATTAAATATCTGGGAGTAATCCTTGATCAGAAACTGACATGGAACTTGCACCTTGATAAAGTCATCCGCAGAGCTAAATGGTCCTTCGTGACCACTAGGCGCTGCGTGGGCTCCACATGGGCCTGTTACCCCATGTCCCACTGGCTTTACACATCGGTCATCAGACCACAAATTATTTACGGGGCTTTGATCTAGTGGCCTAAGGTCAATCAGGTAACTGTCCGGGGTAGGCTTTCTAGCCTACAAAGACTTGCCTGCATGTGCATGACAGGGGCCTTTAGGTCGACCCCTTCAATTGCACTGGAGGTTCTTCTTAACCTGCCGCCCCTTGATCTCTTCATTATTGGGGAGGCTCGGGCGGCGGCTTACAGGATTCAACTGACTGGCCACTGGAGGGGGTCTGTCTGACTTCATTGGGACTAAGTATCTTTTCACCAGACCCTATACTGTGGATTTCAGGTCGAGGGAGTACTGGGACGGTGTTAGTAGCCCGGCTTCTTCTCACGACCGAATTGTATGGTTTACAGATGGGTCAAGAATGGGCAACAGGGCTGGATTTGGTGTCTATACTGGCGACCCTAGGACCAACGCTAGCGTGAGCATGGGAGCGTATGGCACCATTTTCCAAGCTGAGGTCGCCGCAATCAATGTGCCACCCAGGCGGTCGAGAGAGGGGTTTGTGGGAAACATATCCACATCCTCTCAGACTGTCAGGCGGCCTTAGAGGCTCTTGACTCCTGGAAGGTTTCGTCTGGTCTAGTCTGGGAATGTGTGGAGTCCCTCAGCATCCTGGGTTCAAGAAATCAGGTCTTGCTGGAATGGATCCCAGGACATAGGGGATTAGTAGGCAACGAGCAGGCCGATGCCTTGGCTAGGGAAGGTGCTCTCAAGCCCTTCATTGTTCCTGAGCCGGCCTGCGGCGTTTCGGCTGCAGCTGTCAAAACAGCAATCAAAAACTGGGTCAGCGCCAGACATCTGGAAAGATGATGGTGGTTCCCAGGGCAAAGACTCGGCAAGGTTCTTGTCAGAAATCCTTCCCAGAAGTTAACAAAGTCACTTCTTGGGTTGAATAAATTGCACGTCAAGCTGGTGGTGGGACTCAACACCGGTCACGGCAAATTCTGGAGGCATCTAAGAACAGTGGTACGGAGGATCCCATCTGTCGCCTCTGTGGGGAGGACGAAGAGTCGGCAGAACACATTGTCCAGGAGTGTGAGGCTCTTGGTGCCAGGAGAAGAGCACTTTTTGAAGGCTCACTTCTGGGACAGTCGGAAATTACTAATCTAGTGAAAAAGCTCCTTGACCCGGTCAAGGATTGCCAGCTTTACGACGATTAGGCACCGGGATTGGCACAAAAAGCCTCAGGCTTCGTTGCAAGGGTTGGCTGGACCAACTGTATATCCCCAAACTAACTAACTAACTAACTATTACCTACAAATAAATACATTAAAAAAATATAAAAAATATGAAAGTATAACCAACTTAACGATGTAGTTTATATTACATATTATTAAAATTACAGTGAGGGAGACTATCACTTATATGTTAAAAAATAAATATTGTTAGACTAAACAATTTTAAAGCTAACCCAAAAATAGTTATCAAAGTTTATTCATGAGCATTGGAAAACTTAAATGAAATTTGAAGTTAAAAAAATGAAGACAATGCTTTTTTTATTATTGCTGAAAGTAGTAAATATTAACAATAGATTGAAATTTAAAAAAACAATTAAAGACAGTTTGATAGCATATAATTGTAGCTTTAAAATACCACGAAAAATAAAGAGTGAGGGTGGTTGTGTGTCAAAGAGTGAGGGTGGTTGTGTGTCAAAGAGTGAGGGTGGTTGTGTGTCAAAGAGTGAGGGTGGTTGTGTGTCAAAGAGTGAGGGTGGTTGTGTGTCAAAGCCACATTTAGGCACTCAGGCCAGAGTGTAGTACAAATAGTCAACTTTTGGAGGTTACTGCATTATGTTTTCTAGCTGGTATTTTTTTATACTCGTAATTAAAAAACTAAGCTTTAGATTATCTATGTAACGTATTTCTAAATAAATTAGATATAGCTTCGTATAACGACTGACGAAGTATGTTTGCTGCTAATACGCAAAGTTAAGCCACAGAGAAGACTTACATTAGATTTCCTTAAATAGATAGCTCCTTGTATATATTATACTCGTATACAGAACTATGAGTATTGCTATACTTGTTTGTTATTGTTTTCCTAACAATACAAGAGATTTATATACATCTTTTAAACTATTAACTATCAAAATAAACATTTTTCATAAAGATATAAATAGACTAATTTGAATGTTCCTTAATAGAATATTAATATCATATGTATGGTTTTTGTAGACTTTCAAAACATTTACAGACTGTCTCTTTTTAACATTTTATTTGTAAATTACATTACATATGATAGTGAAATGGGGACATAGTATTTTCTAATTTATTTTAATTGAATTATATTATTTTCTGAACTATCATACTATCAATAAAGAATATATTTTTATAATTATTTTATTTTAATTAAATACAATATTGAATTTTTCATTAGTAGCTTCCCTAGTTTCTGAACACTTATATTTGTGAACATTTAAGAGGAAAAGCATTAGGAAAAGACAGCCATTAGAGTGGGCTTCAAAATAAGAAATCCCAAGAGGCTCCACTTCTCCTGAACTTGAAATGTTTTTCCGTCTACAATTTAGATTAATTTAAATGCAATAATTACGTCTGGAAGGAAATAACTCGGTTTCTTTTTTACAAACAAACGTATATGCTTATAACATTTAATTATTTTAAATCTACACTAACATACACTTATAAATCAATTCTTTGCTCTATATATATCACAGTGTATTCAAATATTAAATACAATTGTCATGTTTTATTATAAATTAAAAATATATGTAAATATGATTATAAAAAATTAATGTGTATTGATGATGTTAATTGTATTATTAAGAATTATTTATAGTGGATCTTGAATTCATATTGGAAGATGAGACAGCTATGGATATTAAATAAGACACCTACAAACTTAAAACATTTTGAACTGTGTCTGCATGTAATGCATGAATTCCTAACTAATGTTCATTTTTGTTTGCCAGTATCATGCAAACTCAGTATAACTAAAACTCTTTTACAATGAAGTTGGAATATTTTGAGGTGTAATCAGTTTCTTGTGATAGTTACAACTTTAAATATATGCATCCGTTTAACTGTTAATTTAGGGTTTTTACGCATTCTCATCTTATGTATTTGACTACTTAGGTATATTCCCTAAGTTTTAATATATTCAAAACAATTTTTTAAATAACTTAATTTTTAACAATGTCTGTGGGAGTGGGGACTGAATAATTAAGAACTATGCCAATCACCTGTGTGACCTTTTGTGTACATATCTTTTATATACAAGAGCATTAGTTCTGTGATTCTACACAGGGCATGCTGGACAACGTCCATGTCCGTGTAGAAGCATGCTGGACGTGTCCATGGACACGCTGATGGAGCGTCTTCCGCACCCTCCTTGGTTGAGTGCACCCCACGTCTTCCGCACCCTCCTTGGTTGAGTGCACCCCACGTCTTCCGCACTCTCTTTGGTTGAGTGCATATCAATTATTAGTTGGTCTGAGAAGCAGTTAACTTTACTTGCTTCTAGCATAAGGCTATTTCCTATGTAATATAGAACTAATGACTCTCTTATTAACTTATTTATTTTCAAGTAGTTACTGATTTAAATTTTTAAGAAGTTTTGCAACTTTATTTTTATAACCACAGTGGCATCCAGGCCAGTCCCATGTGGAAATACAAAGGAAATGTATTGAGAAACTAAATACCCCAAAGTTTTCTTCGTGTCAGGAATGTATGGTTTGCCTTGAGCTGAATGAAGCCGAGTTTGAAATAAACAAAGCAGTGCATTTCAGTATGGTCAATGCCTTGCCAGACCTAAGAAAATCAATAATGAAACTTCCATTCCAACTAAAATCAATCAGGGTCTCATTAGTGAAACATCAGTTTCGGCTAAGGGTCTTAATCCCAGTTTTACAACTAACAAGATGTTA
The DNA here is from genome assembly GCA_035578905.1 of Stictocephala bisonia. Classification (NCBI taxonomy): domain Eukaryota; kingdom Metazoa; phylum Arthropoda; class Insecta; order Hemiptera; family Membracidae; genus Stictocephala; species Stictocephala bisonia. Next base: position 92,299 of record JAQJVL010001468.1, on the reverse strand, counting down.
AATGAATTTCCTAAAGTCATTAAGAGCTTCTGTTGATCGTATTGTATATGCCATTGGACGTCTTGACTCAAAGTTTAAGAATGAAACTGACAACGGGATATCTCTGTAGTTCAAAATGGAAAAAACATACTGACAATTTAGTGATGTTTTCAGTAGTTTTAAGGTGTACGTCAAGATGGTCTTGGAAAATTAACAAGGTAGTATCTCTATTCGCTGTTGGCTATATTGATTTTAGAGTTTAAAACTCAATGGCTTCATGAGTATCACTCTAAGGGTTAAAAAACCACCCTGTTTACAACCGGGATTATTAGTGCCTGGGTAACTCAATATGGCCAGGGTGTGAGGAATACACATAAAGAAATATTTGCATATTCATGCCAGGGATATTTTACAGTCATTATTATATTTTTATATTATTTATATTTTAACTTAAGTAATATTATTATACGACTTATTTATACTATTACAATACGATTTAAGTTATATTTTTTTTGCAGTTCCTTTATGAATAATAATTGAAATAAATAAAAATAAAATTATAACTAACCTAATTATTCGATTTTAAATGTTATAAAACAGTTATATTATATAAATATTGTAACTGATATAATATTTTGGTTTAGTATTAGTTTCATAATTGACTATTATTGTTACTATTAAGTTGACGATTTAATACTTTTACCCAAAGATTACTTTAGTATACAGTAATTTTTTTTAATTTTTTTAACCAATAATTTTTTAACTTGTAACTAACGTTTAATATAAGTAGGCGTTTCAGTATGATCTCCTGGGGTGTAATTTCCCAAAGAACCCAGCTGTGGGATTTATATGGTAAGAACGGAAACTCCCAGCTGTGACTCAAGCACAATAGCGTTAAGCACTTTATAAAGGAAATGTTTCAAGACATTAAACCTGAATGTAAATTTAATGTCTGAGGCTCACTGTATAATACGTCTTCCTAACAAAAGAAGAACATCTGCATTCTTCATATTCCTTTTGTTTACTTTATATATTTCCATAATATTTATATATTGGAAAACTAATCCAAATTAAGTACGAAAATACATTTAGTTAGTTAATACAATATATTTTATGATATATTACATAGCTAAAAAATATACATCTAGACATATGTAATGAGACGTATTATATGACAAAGCCTTTGTGTTATAGAATTTTTAAATTACTAAGCGAACTACGTAAAAAGAAAGTGGTTTAGGTCCTTTAAGTCACCAGTTCGTACGATTGTATGACATACATAAGAGAATAAGTAAACCGAGTATTCAAAGTGTAGTGTCTACAGTCAGTCCCTTTAGCTATGGCCACTATCTGAATATATTCCCTTGGCCCTTACTACCACATACACTGTTAATAGGGTGGTCTACTTATCCTTCCGACCAACCCTAATAAGCAACAAATTTAACGATCCACTGCACTTTGGCAGGTTTTTTATTTTCAAATGTGATCTTTCTTACTATAATATTTTCACAATCTAGTGAACATTATAAATAAAATAAGTTTAGAAACAAAATAAATTCGATGACAGTTATGAAATATAAACATAACACAGAGAAATAAATTGTAGGTGAAGTTGAACAGTAATAATTGTTAGTTTTACAGCATTCCTTTCGTGTTTAGGCTCATTTTCCTTATAAATTTTATTATATTATGAAACTATTATGATAACACAGATGTCATTTGTATGCACAAAGTCGCCAAACTGTAGTGGGACGTCTGATTGTTCGCCAATTTGGGGGGACCGGAAGGAAAGGTCCAACCTCATGCGTGTGTGGTAGTAAGGGTACATAATCCGCTAATAGCCATACCAGAAGGAATTAACTATAGTCATTTAGACACGTAGGGGCTTTTAAAAATGAACATTCAAAAAATAGACTAACTACTTGTTTTGATAGGCAAGTTATTGGCCTACATTTATATTGATTTTCTATAAAAATTGTACATGTGACAAAACACTTCTGTTAACCAATCAAAACTTTTCTGCTTCAGTAAAATGTGAGATGCTTTAAATCCTAAATGAGATTTTTTTACTCATGGCTTATTAAATATTCTATAATAAAGACCCTTTAATAAATATACGTCAATGGTTACAATATAATATGACTCAATTATACAAAAATGGAAATGGAAAGTTGGAGAAATCATCGTTGCCACAGAAAGTTTCAAGTAGAATAACTTTACATTCAATCTAACTTGTCCCATTGAGAATGGATGTATGCATTGGAACTAAAGTCAGAGAAACTTATGTTACTGGCTTAAATTATACAAATACAATAACATTAATTTGGAAACATTATAACTTCCACTTTAATCGTATTACTGTACATAACACTTTTGTTAGGAGTAGTCAGACCGTAATAAGTAGATTATTACACAAATGTTAGTTTTATGCCACCTTTGCTTTTTAGAACATAAATAGCTTAAGTGAAATTTGTTTTAGTCTTTAGGATAATAAGCCAATAAATTCAGATTTCAAATAAGATGTATCTTCATTTATTAATGGTTACTCGATATAACATATCAGAAATATTATCAAGAACCATTTAATCACTCCTTTCCTCTCACGAAACATTATACACGGGGTGTACCAACAGTCTGGGTTCGGCATTATATTTTTCAAACAATTTCAGTTAAAGCAATAATAACGAACTTACAGATATATGCTATACATAAATGTCTTCTACTTGAAGTGACTATACATTTTTCCATTACACTAGGACGGTCTAAAAAGAATCAGAAAAGAATCTTAAATTAGAGCATAGGTTAAGATCAACACGTTCAAGCCTGAAAATCACGCATGTGTGACGAATGGTTTTCTAGCGGACCAAATTCAAAACATGTAGTTTCACTACTGGCCAATGTAAAATTGAACTAAAATAACCACAAACCGAAACATATTTGTTTTAAAACTATCATTTAATTTGAATTAAAATGTCACGAAACATTGCGTAATTTACTTTCAAATACAATATTTTATGTTTTAGGCATATCTTTTGTGCGTCACACATGCACATCGGTCCACAGAGTTGTTATAACAAGCTCCGCTCTAAATGTCAAATACAGTATATGGGAATATGAAGAAAAAATATGTTATCTATGTTTTACACATTTATATTGGTAAATACAATAAAACTGCATTTTGCACAAAAGTTCTGTTTATATTCTAAACTATAATAACATTTATTTCATTTAAAATACTTGTTAAAATGGTAACGAGAAGAAATACAAATCTACAAAACATGGTGCTGCACAAAGTCCAATTTTGTTTTTAATGTTACCTGTGCACTTTTCGCAATAGTAAATTGTTGCTTTCCTCTTTTTTTTTAGGTCTTATAGCACTGGCGTCATCTTAGTCTTACTCTCTCCCCCTAATTGCCAAAATAAAAATACCACGCCGACACCAAGTGACTCGTATATGTGACAAACATTCCATCATACCAACATGCAATGTTATAGTTGAAATAATAGACCGACTGTCAACCAAATAATACTTAGTAAAATAAAGCATGTGTCACATATACGTGACATTGGGCTGTAGTATGTACCCTAAGCGTCTCGCATGTGTCACGTTAGACTATTTCAAAAGTCCAAATTAGCAGTTGGTAGCGAACGTTTTAAGATCTACAAAATATTAAATGTTTACATTATTAAATCACATTACCGAAAATCTTACCTCAAAAGGATCGCCTTAGCCAAAATTATGGAGTTAGGCAAATTTACAATGTTGAGTTTGATAAACAATTGATTAGTTTGTTCAACCTTTGTTGATTAAAGCAATAACTGGTAAATATGGATTCTGTGCCTAAAAATATATTTTTAAAGAAAATGTCAATAGTTTATCACATCATTGGAGTCAGAAAAGGAGTCAGAAGGAGTCACTAAGGAGTCAGAAAAAAAACTTAAATATAAAAATATAATATATTACGTTGTATATAAAATTAAATATCTTTACAAGGAGAATACTGTGTTACAAATCTGACCTTTAAGGGTCTTTTATGGTATTTAAGGTGTTTACCACCTAACCACTCCTAACAAATCTATGCAGTAAAACATTAAGCTTTCAATCATTACGTGTCGAGTCATTCATTGACTAATCTATAAATACATTTTTTTATGTGTCCAAAACTTAATTGATAAACAATAATTTACGATAAATGAAATAAGTTATAATAAATAAAGTATATGAATCTTGCTTAGCTCAGGTAGAATAAGTAATAACTATTTTAAAATGTGATTCCTCGTACAACCATACCTTGAAACTTTCATTAACTGAACTTATGATGCTTAGAATATGCTGTAAGAATTAATTAACTTAAGGACTGCCAACTTTAACACTGCCAAATAATGAACATTTAGCACAAAGAATTGCGCATGTAAGGTAAAATGTTTACAATGTCTACGTTAAGGGCTTCATGTGGAGTAGACATGAACATAAATTGGTTGTGACAAGTCAGACAAGCAATAGGGAAGAGTGGTTTCATTGTAAAAAATACTTGTCTTTAAATGTCGGTGGATGGGCCTTGACAAATTAGTATGTTCACTTATCGTACTGTATTTTTATTTGAGATTACGGTTAGTTTTATTATGCTATTTATGTACTTACATTAGCTTTGTTTTTTAAAATGAATGCATGAATGAAAAGTTATGTTTATTTCCAGCATAACATTAACATGAAACACAACACAATACAGTACCAAATTTAATACATTGTTGACTGAATTACAATTTGAGAAAAAATCAATAAAAACATGACAAAAATAAAACTAATAATTAGGTTTGAACAAAGAAGATGTATACTGTATATAACTTAGTGCTATAATTAAGGAAATAAGTCTACAGAAGCATGACACCTGAGTTGTTCAAGTCAACCAAAATGATATAAATTAAAAAATCAGCCATAAAAACAATCATAGAAAAATATGTTTTTCATGTATAAATCAACATAAAAAGAAATTTCAAATAAAATAGAATTTCGATTAGAAATAAAACAGAAAAAGGGAAAAAATATTAACAATAGAAGTAAAGAAAATAAATAAAAATTAACAATAAGTGTGATGAACTCGAGTGTTAAAAAAATTAAATTGACGAATTCGATGAAGATATAAGCTGGAATAAATATTCTTGAAGCTCTAATTACTGAATATAAAAATTTTAATGTATGAAAAGACTCCTTCACACATTTAAATAAACAATTTAGTGTCATGAAAACTATAAATGAAAATTTTGTACCATATTAATTTAATACTTTTATTTTGACTATATTTAATTAATTTTGATAAAACCGCATCTCTATGGCCTGTATAAAGTGAGTAATTTGAGTTTCGTTGAAGGCTCTCAACTCCTATTGTAATTTTCAGCTGGACCCTTGACACGAGCAATTCATGTTCATTCTCTTTTTCTTGTCGGGCTCGGTTTTCATGTCATTTTAATATGGATCATCACCAAGACAAGACCAGCCCAGCCTATTCGCTCCCTTTCTGAAGGTAGGATTTTATAACAAATATTTCATATACATTTAAGGACATTTTTCAAATGTTAATCAAGTCTTGTTTGTTAATTCTGATTTTAAAGGAATAAAAAGTTTAAATAAAAAAGCACTTACTTGCAGAGTAAGCGTACTGATTTCAAACCATGAAACTTGATGTAATTAATTTTATTAAACTAAACACAGTTGTTATCGTTTTTCACAAGGTTGACGACCTGGTTGTTATCGTCTGTCACAGGACTGACAACCTGGTTGTTATCGTCCGTCACAGGGCTGACAACCTGGTTGTTATCATCTGTCAAAGGACTGACAACCTGGTTGTTATCGTATGTTACAGGGTTGACGACCTGGTTGTTATCACCTGTCAAAGGACTGACAACCTGGTTGTTATCGTCTGTCATATGACTGACGACCTGGTTGTTATTGTCTGTCACAGGACTGAAAACCTAGTTGTTATCGTCCGTTACAGGGCTGACAACCTGGTTGTTATCATCTGTCACAGGACTGACAACCTGGTTGTTATCGTCCGTCACAGGGCTGATGACCTGATGTAGATGATCGGATGCTACGTTCCATTTTTTATCCAATCCTTCACTTACTAATTTATGTTATATTATATTTGTAAAATAGAATGGGCTAGTAGGTTAATCATATAAATATGCCCACTGAAATTATCGTCACTTTATAAGTTTTTATGAAGTTGAGCAATAAATTACAATTTGAATACCATACACACTGTTGAATTATTTTATTGTAAATGCCCATTAGTTTTGCTAAAAAGTATAATATAATCAATAACGTGATTCAGCTACCTAGGTATTAACATTTTGAATATTATTTATGTATATGATTAGTAATGTATGACCCCTTCAAGGTAATTGCTTGAGGGCATGTAATAATATGCTCGGAATGGGTGAAATTTACACTATTTCAAACAGCTAAAATCTTATTAGACGAACTTAATCCACAAGCTTATTATTCGGAGAGCCAAGACATTTTAATCGGGCTTAAAAATGTGTTTTGTTACCGAGTAAGTCTCATATTGCGTACTAAAATATCATTAATATTCATTAGTAAGACGCCAGTCATCAAGATATGGGCGAATATGAGGGCCGAATGAGTGTTACAAGTGTAGACAAACAAGTGCAGTCATTGTTAGTAACTAAGCTCGACGGTTCCTCGGAAAGAGCTATTTATTAACAGCCCAATATCCAGGGAAAGTAAGTTACCTACAGATTTACGTGGAATCTAAACCACGTCGTGTTGGTTTGATTTTCAGTTAGTTCACAAACCTCAGTTCTCTTCCCCACAAAACATCTGAACCTTAACTACCAGCCAACATGGACACCCCAAACTTCTGCATCTATATTTATATACTCAGTATATACTCACAATACCATTCATAGACATAACCAGTAACATTTTACGACAATCTGAATTAAGTAGCTTATTCATTATATGCTACTATTATTACTAACTTAATGAACAAAGAATATAATGAATAAGCTACTTAATTCAGACTGTCGTAAAATGTTACTGGTATTCATATAACTTACTGCTTGCGTGAAGTATGATGAACTGATGTACTTTATTACGTTAGTACAGAGTCGTGTATTCTAGATACATGTGGACTGAGCTTGGAGCTCATTACCATAATAAAAGGACGAGTCTATTGTGATTTACTGTTGCATAATAAACGACCAAGTTAATATAAACATCATAAATTACAATTTTCACAATACAAATCAAATATCTGACGTCATATAGATAATTATTAGTGAACAAAATAGGTATGAAAAGTTAAATTAGTAAAGTTATGAGAAAGAACTAGCAATAAATAGTTTAATCGTTTTTATTTATTAAGCCTCTATATGATTACGTGCCTTAACATTTATAATGGTTACATTAGAATGTTAAAGCACATTAATAAATCGAATGTTTTCTTTACTATTAAGTGTAACAAATTTGAAATCTAGTCTTACCGTAATGCACGTAATTCATTTCTTGAGAACAAGTAAGTCACAATTCACAAGCAGATTATGAACACTATTGTAGATTATCTATTTGCAATGATGTAATGTATCTAAACATATATACCCTGTATGGTACGTGTCAAAGAGTGGGGCACAGCCAATCACGTACAACTCATTGCCTTCTGCGTATGAGTTCATGATAAGTCTGAATCCTTGCCTTAGCCTTAAGTAGACAAAACAAATTACGTTCATTACTTCCACTCCCAAACATGACTCGCTCCGTCCTAATATTAGATTATCTCACGTAAGAAGATAATACCCAAGAATTGCCTCTCGGTTATTAGAAGGAGCATTATAAAATTAAATTCATTCTTTCCACGCATAACATTCCTTTGGGGGTACAAATTTATGGTCTTGACCAAAATAAATTTATTTCATCACGGTTCATTTAATTCATTGTCACGGTTGTAATGAGCAAGAAAAATTTTAAAATTATTTAAAAAACTTTTCTCCAACAAAACCTAGGTATACATTTACAAAAAAGTGGGCATGGAATTTTAAACAACATTTTTAAAGTGTATGAAATTAAGTATTAATGAATTATATATTATTATATATTCATGGGACGGAATGGCAGTTATTTTGTTTAACATTGGTAGAAGGTTTATCTTGAGGAACCGTCAGTATTATAGGTTAAGAGTGGAACGTTGGGAATTTTGGACGTCGCTACTTCAGGACGTAGCGAGTTATGTTTGGGAGTGAACGTAATTTGTTTGGTCTACTTAAGGCTAAGGCAAGGAGTCAGACTTATCACGAACTCATACGCAGAAGGCAATGAGTTGCACGTGATTGGCTGTGCCCCACTCTTTGACACATTCCATACAGAGTATATATGTTTACATATATTAAATAATTGCAAATAGATAACATAAAAACCATTTTATTAAGTGGAAAATTATCATTAGTGTTCCCCAACAATAGTGTCACTGTCAGAAGCTGGCAGCAGACCAGGAATATTTTATACCACTTAGTTGGTAGTGTAGAACAGTAATTTTACTCACGTGGTTTCTGGTGCCAGTTTTACAATAAGTAAGTTGTTAGAGAAGTAAAATTAGATTAATTGTAGTGTCTTACCTTCAATGAAATTATTTATTTTATAAATCTGTAGTAAACATATATTTATGTTTCTTATTAATTAAAGGAGATGAAGTAAATGGATTGTTTTGGCCAAACTACTTTTACGCAACGTTTATGAAATGATTCTCCATACTACAGTAAATTCATGTTTTATTTTTCTTTTACGTTATTTGAACACGAATAATTTCTCTTAAATTAAATAAATTTAAATGATTATATGTAATATTTATATAATTTGGCTACTGTCTAGAGTGTTCTACGGGAATTGTGTTTACGTGAATAAATTTATATGTTTCATGATTCTAATCAATTTAATTAGTATTTATGTAGATCGAGGCTCATACAAAGTATGCATCCTTACTTAAATTGTATTGTCGAATATGTTGTTAGAGTTTAAGTTCGAGTAATGTATCAGAATATACCACAGGTTCCGAGTTAAAAAAAATATAATAGGGTATACAGTTTATTTTTGTCAAAACCAGCATTTTCAAATTTATCAATGTAAAACGTTTCATAAGTTGATAGTTGTTATATTTTATTTTGACGTTTTATTTTATCTTAGGGCAGTTCAATGTGTCTCTAAGGCTTATTTACTTATGTGGAACCAAATATTTCAGAAAATTTATAAATTACCACAATGTACAATAAAGTTAGGTTTAAGGTCTGTGTCAGAAGAGAATTATCACGTAGAACGTTTTAAACGTTTGTTACCAAAATTACTAACTGAAAAAAGATATGGTGGTAAAAGTTTCTAATGATTTCTGGGTTTGAAATTATAATATTGTTTATTTATGCCCTCTCGTTACGTAAATAACGTAACTGGACTAACATTTTAAAATTTATAAAACTATTAGTTAGTGAAACGGGGTCTGGAAAAGGAATTTCTATCATGTTGAAAAATAAGTATATTCATTTTCAGGTTTACATTTTTTATATTATAAAAATATTTCCAATAAGTATGCAATCATGTGTGAAGACACTAGACTCTAACTAACATTGTTCATTGTACAAGTTTAACAGTGTAGATATTCCGTTAACTTTAGTTGCACACGAGTCCTCTCTGTTACCTGACACTGTCCTTTGACTAAAGATGTTGAACATCCGGAGCTTGTTTAAATATACCTTTAGGTTCCACTTCTTAAACAACTATTCCTTTAACAACATTTGTAAAATAAAAATAAGTAAACACTTATATTTTATTTTAACTCCCCATTTCAATGTCGTAAAAAGATGACTATCATATAGTTACTCTCCAAAAAGGATCTATAATTATATAGATTACTTTATAATGCAATTTTAAAGGTCTCTTTATAACTTATTAACGACATTTTACATTAATTTGGCTGCTAAATAAAACTCCTTGTAATATAGACTAAAACAATTCCTATGTGTAAATAGAGCTTCCTTAGAAAACTAAACAAAGAGTTGTGTTAAATTGAGTACGTTATAAATTTGTCTTGCGTTCTTGATCGAATCAGTTTTAATTTAAAAGTTTGTTAAGAGTATTGTGTTTTAACATTTAACTTTTTCACATAGTGATTATAGCCCTATGTCTTAACATTTCCATAGAGCATTGATTACAGTAAAAGTGCTCTTAAAATGCTAAATTTGTGATCTATAGGTAATTTCTAGTTGGTCTTTACAAGTTGATCAACCAAATGCACGCAAGACACGAACGTGATTAGCACACCTAACTTTGTAAAGGAAATTTAATGCAAATTTGAGTTATTAATTCATTTAATAATTGCAAATTGAGCATGTACTTAAGTCATTCTAATTATAGAATGGAAGTAATGAAGCGTGTAATATCACAAGGTTATTACAGAAAAGGTTAAATTTTTCTAAAAAGCTTTCCTCGAATAGTTATTACTGCCAAATGTACTTAGAAAACTCTTATAAAAAAATCAATTTATTCTTAAGAATAATAAATTAATATATTCAAACTATTAAATTTTCAATAAAAACCAATAGAGATGAAATTAAAATGTGTTGGTTTTTATTGAACATTTAGTAATTTGAATATATTTAAGTAACCAATATCAACTCGATCTCAACTTCCCTAATAAATTAATAGTTTGTTATCATATTGTCCTACCTTAATTTATATATATTAACTCCTTTATTCCAGTTTGAGTTTTAAAACAACGTACATTTTACGATACGTTAGTTTATTTAAAGTATAAATTTAATTGGAAAGGAATAGATTATATGAAAATATAACATATATTCAACCATTTGTAAAACGTATTTGAAGACTTATTTTTGTTATTCGTTTTGAAAGACGAAAAAGGTATAATGAAAATTTAGAATTATTTTTATTGTTTAAAATTACCGGTAAAGAAATTCAAATAATATAACATTCTCTTTAAGTGGCATAGAGAGGTGAAACTAGACCGTCTTATGACTGTATAATTGTGTCATATATTATTAGGTTATAAATTCATTTCCGAATATAACAATTAATTAGAATAAATTGTTATACCCTTATTGAATTCACCTTATTGAAATAGCAAGGATTGTGGTTTGTATATGATAAATCAAGTTTTATAAATATAATTTAAAACAATAAATATTAAATAATACAGCAATATAAAAACTCTGAAGAGTTTGGGGAAGGACATTTGCTTATAAGGTTTGATAAAATTTAAAAACACAATTAATGGACGAGATCAATTTGATGCACAATTATTTATCAACCGAGTAATGGGGCTAACGGAATTCGGAATCAAAATAATCTCCGTTTATTCTTATCACTGTTATTATTAATGATATAAACACGAATCGCATTAAAATATAGATTAAGAATATAAAATAAATTTAGAAACAGTTCTAAGTGATATTTTGATCATATTATAATAATTTTAAACTAAAAAAATTGAACTACTTTGCTATTTAAAGAATGAAATATAAAATTATTTCATCCATAAAAATTACAAATAGTAAAATGAATTTTAGAGTTTATCAGTTTAGACAATATTTTGAATACATTTGTTGATACGTTACTCATAAGAGCAACATTACCAGTCATTAGGGGCTATATCTTGGATTGAAATACATGAATAAATTATAATATGTCTCAATTATTAGACAACACCCAGAGAATGGTTAATATATTTTTCCAACTTGAAGATGCATGTATGTTTGAAAAGAGATCTGCATCAACACCACCAGTTTGCCCCTAGCTTTTCCATTGTTAAAATTAGAATAAAAGCCAATTTAAAGGCCATTGCAGTTTAAAGGCTAATTTAAAAGTGATTTTATTTTTAAGAGACAAGAACATTTCGCTTGTTCTCCTAGGAATTCAAAAGACATTATATGTGCTGACAATGCTATCTGTTAACATGTTTTCATTTCTTAGTAAAAAGAGCTTCGAAATAACTTATGTAGGTCAAAGAAGAGTACACAGTAATGGACACGTCAGATAAGCCTAACTCATTTGTCAGGTGAAACATTTTCTTTAATACAGGTTGCACGCAGATAGATGGACAATCACTTCGGGAGTTAACGATTATAGTTAAGTATTTAAAATCAAACCTTCCTTTGGGGGCTTTGATTGTTAATCATGTCACGTAGGCTACTTACTTAATATTAGTCGTAAGAACTGTGTAGAGTAAGTAAAAATGAAACCCATCCATGCATTAAAAACTATAGTATAAATTTATAAAAATGTACATTTTCATGTTCAACTATTTGCTTTTTTAATGAGTATATATTTAATTTGCGCGAGTGACTTATTTGCAGTGGACCAAAATGACAATATATTTTATTAAAGATTCGTTCGAGACATGTAGGAAATTCAGGTGATGGAAACAATATTTTAAACTTATGATTTCATTATATAACTTGAAATATAACTTGTGCAATGTTTAGGGAACATTTTTGTGCTGTTCTGTGACCATCATTAGCATATTTACTGCTTAAACACATGACATAAGCATGATACCCAGTCCTACCAATCCTGTGGGAATTTTCCCTCCCAAAAGTCCCCTCCAATTTCCCAAATTTCCCTCAAATTCCCTTGTTATACTATATAAAATACACTCCTAACCTAACATTTCCCTCGTTATACTATATAAAATGCAAAAAGATGGCGGCCTTTCCCTTGTTATACTATAAAAAATACAAAAAGATGGTGACCTTTTATATATGTACTATAATAAATGCTTTCGGGTACTCCTCTGTAGCGAGAATATTTCATATATACACTATAAGGATGCAATATTTTATATACATATACTCTATGGAACAGCCGTGGCTGAGGCGCATGTGCGGGGACTTTAATATTGTGCTCGGGTTTCAAGTGTGGACATGCGCGTTACGTAACCACTCATACAGCGGCTGCGAAACTCGGGTATAGGGCTCCAGGCGCCAGACTGGTTATCATGGACAGGCGCGCCAAACCGGATGGTAGTGGTTTTTCTATCGCGACACTCAAGGTTGACCTTGACGCACATGCGCGGGGACTTGCTACATTAAACAGCTGTGCGCTGCTACCAGCACTCCTAGCAGCGAAACAAAAAAATATATATTTTTGTCAGGCCTACCAACCAGGGTTGGTAGGCCTGACCTACACTAGTTAGGCAGGGTTCATGTACGTCCTCAAAAATTCTAAACTTTTTCCATATTTTACAGTGCAGGTTTTTACCTTTCAGTAAGTAAAGTCAATGTTTTATGTGTCACAGACATTTTCTATCAATCAGTTTCAGTAAATTTAATTTATTAACACTTATTTTCAAGAATTTGTAATACTACCTAACCTATGAAGGTGTTCTGTAATAACAAGAAATCTTAACGAAAAGGCAAGATAGTACAGCGGCCCTGTTTCAAATATTTTAAAATAGAGCGCCACATGACGGGCGGGGCTCGCGATCTAGCGACGAACCGGTGACTCTGCCTTGATTGATCTACGCTACCGACTAACACGCAGCGGCGTCCTCTTGACTTCTTATCAGTGCCTTCTGATAACTGATCAAATGCGTACAAGTTATACAGTTATTGTTGAGACTATTTTGAAGGCGTAACGATAATTACAATATCTCTCTGTGATATTATATAACTTAATACAAAATAGTTGTCTCCTTAAAACATACAATATTTATTTTCACATTTCAAAAATGAAAATGAAAATAAATAAAATAACTACGGCCAAGGGCAAAGAAGGCATTGAAGTAGAAAAATATAAGTTCAGAAGGGACAGAACTTTGGTGACAGGTGAAATAAACTGGCGGTGCACCAACCGGACATGTGCGGTTTCAATTAAGACAAACAGTGCTATCACATCGATGAAGACTGAGCCGGGTGCACATAATCATGACCCACCGGATGTAAATACAATTTCTTCGCCCTCTGCCTCTGAACCTTTGACTCCCAGAACACCGAACGCTTCAATGCAGACTCCAACAGATGATTTTAGTTCTGTAGAGACAATATCGGCGTGTTCGTTAGACAGCCATACGCCTTCTTTTACGGAGCTAGTATCCCCATATGTAAAATTAACTCCTGACCTTCCAAAATTCCCCCATATGGAGGAAGAAAATAAGTACCTTCGGCAGAGACTAGCTGAGCTAACTTACCTAAAAGAAGCTCTGACAAATAAGGCAATCTCTCTAGAAAAGCAAATTTTTGATCTAAATCTAACCACTCATGCAACGGAAAAAGTTTCTATTGCGACACAAACTTGTGAAATTGCCACAGTGGAATCCGAAGGAGCTTCTCAAGAAAAAGAACAAGTCTTGAAGGTTAATTTATATGGATATGCGGAGAAAACAACTATTTCTACTCAGACGTACGAAGATGTGGTTGAAGTCTTGGAAAGTAGTGATCAGGATTTCATTTTAGATGATGCGAAAAGTCAACCAAGCAAGGTATCAGACAATTTAGTAAAACCCCGAACAGAGGGGAAAACAAAGAAAACACGTCTTAATCCGAAAGCAACGGGGACGGGCTGGTATATGCTACCCGATGACGACATTAAGTTATATCTGAACCAAATAATTGCTCCGAAGAGTACGCTTTTGCTGGATTCCATGGTCAGTCACTTGCTGAAGAGGATTAAAAGTCATGAGGATATAGCTGAGCTGAGGAGATGCAAAGGTATTGACAAGTACGATTTCGTCATAGCTCCGGTGAATGACCGTATGGACGAAAGGAAAGAAGGCGGATCTCACTGGTCTCTCCTGGTGTATTCCCGGAGGATAAATACTTGCTACCACTTGGACAGCCTGCACCCACAGAACCGAAGACATGCGCAGCTACTGGCAGCACAGCTGAGTGGGGACCCTTGGGTGCGTGTGCAGCCGATTCGGTGTCTCCGGCAGAAATCAGGTGTTGAGTGCGGTGCTTACGTGCTACACTTCGCTGATTTGGTGTGCTCCATGATCCGTAATAAGCTGCAAATTGACGAAAGTCAATGTTACATGCAAACATTTTCAGTGCACCAAATTTATCAGTCAATAGCCGAATTCAAAAACGCTAGTGTACAAAAGGATAAAGAACCCAATATGATAAAGAAGAGTACTATTGTTTTGCTGTCGGACAGTCACGGGCGAGATCTTCGGCGCCTGGTGCAGAGTAAAGTTGGTGGCAACGGGGATGTACACAGCGTGATAAAATCTAACGCCCCTCTGAGAAATGTTATAAGTGACCTTGATTACGAGTGCTCAAAACTCGGGGGTAACGACCATGTGATTGTCATAGGTGGAACCAATGATGTCGACTCCAACCACGATTTTGACGTTAAAAAATATGTAAAAGAAATAGCGGATAAAACAAAACACACCAATGTCACATTGTGTCCCATTCCTTTTCGTTACGACAAGCCTGAGTTAAATTATTTTATTAGAAAACTAAATGTCTAGCTTGCAGTAGAGGCACTTAAATATAACCACTTAAATGTAATTTCTCTTTCACATTTGACTAGGAACCTTTACACGAGGCATGGCCTCCATTTTAACAAATCTGGAAAAGAGAAACTGAGTGGTTTGATTGTAAATACCTTAAATAATGAACATAATTTAAACTAATTAGTTATGACAAAGAAAAACATTCTGCTTCAACAGATCACAAACCACACCCAAAAGTAATTATTCCTTATAGTGTTTTTTTAAAAGATATTCACCTCAAAATTATTCATTTAAATGTTCAATACTTAAGAGAGAAAATTGATTCAATTAATATATTTTTAGATATGGAGAAGCCAGACGTGCTTGTCTTAAGCGAGCATGGTTTAAGAGTAGAAGAATTGTATTGTATAAATTTTCATGAATATTATGTAGTATCTGATTTTTGTAGATGTATTCATAAGAGTAGCGGGGGAATTGTTATTTTGAGTAAAAGTAATATAAACGTAAGAAAATTAAATTTAAGTAAATTCTCCAGTGAAATGGAGTTCGAATCGGTAGGTATTGAGATAGTAGTTGCTGATGACGAGAATTTAATTTTGTTTGGAATTTACAGGCCACCTTGCTATTCGAATATAAATAATTTCTTCATTAATTTTTATAATATGATGTCAAGGTTTTTCTCGAATAGTAAAAAAGCTTGTTTGATTGTCGGAGACCTAAATATCAACTGGATGAAATCTAATAATGTCATGAATAGATTAAATGATTTAATGAGTGAGTTTAATTTAATACAACATGTAAACTCACCGACGCGAGTAACGGGTTCCTCTTCAACTCTAATTGATCATGTTTTATCAAACTTTGACCATAATTTCGTTCGTGTGGAAGTGACGGGTACTGGTTTGTCCGATCACTTCGCCCAGACAATAACTTTCACTTTCCGCGACTGCTCCCCGCTCACCCCCTCGTCATCACAAAACGCTAGCGAGTATATGCACAACACCTGCATAAGAAATTTAGACACTTTAAACAATTTGTTAACCAAAGAAAATTGGGGTTTTCTGCATTGCCATTCAAAAAACTCTGAAGATAAATTAAGGGAATTCTTAAATGTTTTTAACTATAATTTCTCAATAGCCTGTCCTATAAAGGTTAAGCGGAAACCCACAAAGAGCAATACAAAGCCTTGGTTAACAAAAGGTATTCGTATATCTGCCCAAATGCTAAAAGAACTTGATTTTAAACGGAAAATAACAAACTCCATGGCATTTATTGATTATTATAAAAGGTATAAGCAAACTTACCGCAGAGTATTAAAAGCTGCTAAGGCCAAACACTGGTATGACCGTTTGAGCAAGAGTGATAATAAATCCAAAGATGCCTGGAAGATAATTGACTCGGACAGAAGGGTGAAACCAATTTCACATCCCGTTGACATTCCAACCCCTGATGATTTTAATAGTTATTTTGCAAGCGTTGGCAAGCAAAAACAAGCTATGATTACGGAGCCATTGTTACGTTCGGCAATGGACATTAGTTGTCCTCATACTCTCCACCTCAACCCCACAGACCCGCATGAAATTTATAAAATTATTATGAACTTAAGAAATTCAAATTCTGCCGGTTATGATGGAATAACCCATAGGGTTATCCGCCATTGTGCTAGTTTCATTTGTGATCCTCTTTCAGAAATAATAAATTCTTCATTATCGGAAGGTATATTTCCACATGACTTAAAAATGGCTATTATCCGACCAATTTATAAAGACAGTATTTCAAAATTACCGGAAAACTGGCGCCCTATAGCAAATGTTTCAACCTTCTCCAAAATTTATGAGCATGTTTACGCTCGTAGACTTATTGATTTCCTATTCAAATACAACTTATTGTGTAGTGAACAATTTGGCTTTATTAGAGGCAAAAATACAACTGATGCGTTGATAGATTTCGTTTCGGTGGCTGTAAATGCTCTAGACGATAAGTACAAATCAATAGGAGTTTTCCTTGATTTGCAAAAAGCATTTGACTGTTTGGATCACAATATCCTGTTTGATAGACTGTTCACATTGGGTTTGCGAGGAGTGCCTTTAGACTGGATTATGTCATTTTTGCAAAACAGGACGCAAATCGTGGAAGTTAATAACATAAAATCTAAAAGTATTGATTTAAATTGCGGCATTCCTCAAGGTACGATACTAGGTCCGATAATTTTTACGTTGTATACAAATAGTATAACGACTGTTTTCCCTGACCTTAAGATGACAATGTATGCGGATGATATTGCAATAGTTTTAAAAAATAAATATATTGAAAACTTGGAAATTGACAGTTTCCTAAAGTTAACAAATCTGTATCAGTACCTGAATAGCAATAATTTGCACGTTAATCCTAATAAAACAAATAGTTTATATTTTTCAAATAACAAAACATTTGAGATGGACCCTTTAATAATCTTGAATAATTTTGAGCTACCGTTTGTAAGTGAGTGTAAATATCTAGGACTAATTTTAGATAAGAATTTCTCGTGGCATCCACATATAGATTTGTTATGTTCTAAGTTAGTAGACAATAAGTGATGGAGCGAGACTCACTTTTCTGGCCTCTGATTGGTCGAGAGCGGTCACGTGATCGGATCCAAGATGGCGACCGGAAGTGGATCCAAGATGGCCGCTGGAAACGGAGGCAGTGGTACCAACCCCCCGTGGGAATTTTCCCTCCCAAAATTTCCCTCAAATTCCTAAATTTCCCTCCAAATTCCCACATCATACTATATAAAATACACTCTTAACCTAACTTTTTCCGTGTTATACTATATAAAATTCAATGTTTCCCGTGTTATACTATATAAAATTCACTGTTAACCTTGTTATACTATATAAAATTCAGTCTTAACCTAACTTTTTCCGTGTTATACTATATAAAATTCACTGTTAACCTTGTTATACTATATAAAATACACTCCTAACCTTTCCCTCGTTATACTATATAAAATGTAAAAAGATGGCGGTCTTTACACTATAATAAATACACTTTTAAACTTCGATTATTACCGTCGGCTACCTTCGTACGCTCTTAGCCTACGATATACGCGTTGGCTGCTGGTCGGGCGCGCATGTGCGGGGACTTGTGCTCGGTGGACAAGCGCGTTACGTCACCACTCATACAGCGGCTGCGAAACTCGGGTATAGGACTCCGAACGTCAGACTGGTTTTCATGTCAGGACAGGCGCGTGATCCAAATGCTACGTTCTGATTGGTTGCCCCCTCCCCTCCCCTCCCACCTCCCCTCACGGCTCACGTTCTCACGGCTAGTGAGACTAGGCCTACTGGGGAAACTCACTATAATAAAAAACGCGCCGAGATCCAACCTCTTGGGTGGTGTGGAAACTGGATCATCTAATCAATTGGAAAAGGTTTTTTTTAATTCTGCAGCCCCTCCACCGCTGCAGAAAGTGATGGCCTTCCGAAAAATCACACTAGTTGCCATCTCCTAAAAATTAAAAAAATAAAATGAAGTGACAGAGTGTCAAATTTAGAAAAAGCAGGAGTGACACCATGGGTGGGGCTAGCAGGTAGTGGACGTTCATGACGTCACTCCACTTAAAACTATGTATCAATATTTATGGGGCCCTGAAAAGGACCGTTTTTAGCAGAGGAGGAGGAGTTTAGGTGTACAGGTTTGAAATGTTATAGTAGTCATCGTCATGTGTTACGCCGGGGCTTACAATGAGTTGGACATGGAGTTCCATGCCCTCCCCCCATCTCCAAGTGTTTGTAAGACGTTGACTAAAGAAGTAATACTTTGGAAGGAGGTGATGTTCCTCGGTTCCATCTTCATGTTTAATAATTTTCGTACAGTACAAGTATACTGTACGGTTTTGAAATGGGAATGAACAAAGTTCCCTGTGGAAACCTAGAAACTCCTCCCTGTTCCTGAGTACTCTGCTAATTATAATTGATGCTGATGGTTCCATGGTGGAGAGAGAGAATGAAGCGAACACCAGCGGGCTCACGGAAGCTATCATATACCACAGCGTATCTTTACCGCATTCCTGATAAGATAAATGTAAGCACTTTGTGTTAGTACATGGTGCGCACGCTAGGTTAGTAGTTACAAGCTTTGCCACCAGGTGCGCGTTTGTACAGAGTAAAATCGACATTTGTTATTTTTTAATTGTGTATGTTTTAAGTCATTTAGTTATGTTGTTAGTAAAAAACAACCTTGTGTCCGAGTGGTTCCGCATCCGACCCAGAGTTCACTGTATTAGAAATTTCATTACAATTGGGCAAGTACAGAGTACGGTCGGGTACGCTAACCACTGGACCACGGGGGGTTGATTACTTTTTGTCTAATTTGTATAATATATATTTATGTTTCGCTGCAGGAGTGCTGGTAGGAGCGCACAGCTGTTGGTAGTTCCCACGCATGCCCGCCCTTGAGTGTCGCGACAGGAAAACCAGTCCAGGCGTCCTATACCCGAGTTTCGCAGCCGCTGTATGAGTGGTGACGTAACGCGCTTGTCCACCGAGCACAAGTCCCCGCACATGCGCGCCCGACCAGCAGCCGACGCGTATATCGTAGGCTAAGAGCGTACGAAGGTAGCCGACGGTAATAATCGAAGTTTAAAAGTGTATTTATTATAGTGTAAAGACCGCCATCTTTTTACATTTTATATAGTATAACGAGGGAAAGGTTAGGAGTGTATTTTATATAGTATAACAAGGTTAACAGTGAATTTTATATAGTATAACACGGAAAAAGTTAGGTTAAGACTGAATTTTATATAGTATAACAAGGTTAACAGTGAATTTTATATAGTATAACACGGGAAACATTGAATTTTATATAGTATAACACGGAAAAAGTTAGGTTAAGAGTGTATTTTATATAGTATGATGTGGGAATTTGGAGGGAAATTTAGGAATTTGAGGGAAATTTTGGGAGGGAAAATTCCCACGGGGGGTTGGTACCACTGCCTCCGTTTCCGGCGGCCATCTTGGATCCACTTCCGGTCCCCATCTTGGATCCGATCACGTGACCGCTCTCGACCAATCAGAGGCCAGAAAAGTGAGTCTCGCTCCATCACTTATTGTCTACTTAAGTTGTCATCCCAATTATTCCTTCTCACTAGGTATGCAAAATTGAAGAATGTCTTTCTCATGAGGCTTATATATTTCTCTCTCATAGAATCTAGGCTTAATTATGGCATCCTCCTTTAAGATTCAGCATCCAATTCTTTGCTTTTAAGAGTATTTCGGTTACAGAAAAGAGCAATCCGTATAATGGCTGGATTAAATAAACGCGAATCTTGCCATGAATTTTTCAAATCGTTTCAAATTTTACCCTTGCAGTCCCTCTACATATATGAAATGTTAATATACTATAAATTTAAATTCGGTATTTTTCAAGTAGGAGCAGATGTGCATACTCATAATACGCGGCAACGACATCAGCACAGACCGGCACAGCATCGGCTTCAAATTTCGTCTTACCTACCTCAAAATATTGGGCCAAAATTGTTTAATAAATTGCCAAATTTGATTAAACTCGAAGAAAGCCCCAGAAAATTTAAAGCTTTCCTAAAGAAATGCCTAGTTTAAGGAACCTTTTACTCGGTGGAGGAGTATTTGTCAGGTGACTGATTTTGCTTTTATTTATGTAGTATATTTAATAATAACGCTAATGTAGTACATATTGTAATTATATTATTCAGTTAAAATGAGTTAACATACACTATCAACATATATATGATGAATACATAATTATTGTAATTATATGACTTTTGTAATACAATTTTTAAATTGTCAAACTACAAATAAATGATTTTGATTTTGATATATTAAACAAATTAGACAAAAAGCTATCAACCCTCGTGGTCCAGTGGTTAGCGTACCCGACTCCAAACTTAACACCCTATGGATTTTGGTTACTATAAGTCACAGTAAATAGTGAATGGGACTTTGTGAGTCGAATGCGGAACCACTCGGACACAAGGTTGTTTTTTAAAACATATCACTAACATGCAACTAATTGATTCCAGTTTTTAAAGTAAAAACGAACAAACACTCTACATGCACAATAAAAAATAACAAACACAATATTTTGTATATACACTATAACAAATGTCACAGCACACCTTGTGGCAAAACTTTTAACTACTGTAAGATTTATACATTGGCCCTAGCGTGCACTCTGATCAGGTTTTCACACTACCCAGGAGGTACTGATCACAGCGCGTTTTTGTTTATAGTGAGGCCCCAAGAGGCCTAGTCTCACTAGCCGTGAGAACGGCTGTTTATTGTCGCTTACATCACCTCATTCAGAAGAAAATCCTCTCGACGCTGATGATTTCCTCCCTGCAGAGGTGGCACGCAGTGATCCTAGGGCGACACCTAGGACACACTACGTGATGGCAGGGAAGAATTAGTAGCGTCAGGAGGTTTTCCAGGCAGACTGCACATCGCACAGTCCTTGCCTGACTTAACGGTGGCTCGTCGTCGTCTAGTTCGCACTGAAACACAAAATAAATAACGTAATACCGAAAACACACACACACACACACACACACACACACACACACACACACACACACACACACACACACACACACACACACACACACACACACACAAAAGATTCACATACCCAAAAGCAAATATAAAATGTTACTAACATCCACAGCATAACTGGTCGATGGCTGCGGTTGTCGACTAGTCGACGGTTGTGGCTCACCGTTCTGTAAATAAAAAAATAAATTTGTGTTAAGATTTGTTTGATTAGAAGTTTTTCGAAAAATATATATTTTTATGGAGTCACGCCTACCAAGTCGATTGAGGTGTTCCACCACTCGTTACGCCACGAGCGAGACATGTCGATGTACGTTGGTGGTGACGAGTGGGTCAGATCAATATAGGCCGACGGTGTCAGATCGGGCTCCCTGTAGGTCCACTCCGACGGATCAACGTCGGAGTTCTGAAAACGATAATCATTTTTACAACATGAAATTATGTATGTCTACTACTAAAAATTCATTCAAAATACTTTAACTTACCCCAATTGTACTTGCCTTTTCACTTGAATCTAACGTAGTATCATCCTTAAAAAAATAAAAAAAATATTTATTTTTGTTTAATTCATTATATATTATTTATTTAGTAAAGTCCAATAATATAATATGCTAACCGGCTCGGACCGAGTAGTGGAGACCGGCCGTCCTTCTAGGAAGGTATGATCAGTCACGATGAAAGATCTATCTGCCTAGAGGTTGGCTATAGCGTCTTCATATTCCTCCTGAAACATTCGAATTCGCTATTTTTATTTTAAAACAGTAATATTTTATTGATTTTTAATTTATAGAAAGCAAAATATAACGTCAATTACCTCAGTCAGTGGTGTCCGACCAGTCAGTTCTTGTAGAGGGGTTGGGTCATTCTGAAAACAATTTAAGCTACCTAATAAATCTAAAAAACCTAATATACTTGGAAAATTAAACATCTTTACAAATACGTACGTCAAGTATTTCAATGATCTCGTTCCCTCTCAGGAACTGTCGTCGTGGTAGTGGATTGGCTTGAGTCTGAAAATACATACACATTTACTTTAACACAGTCAAAATAAACTTGTTGATATTTAAATCACACAAAGGAATTGTACTTACTAGATTAGTCAGTGTGGTGTCGTCATCACCGTCAATGGCTACCGCCATCGACAGAAGAGTGGAGAGGACGAAAAGGCTGTTCATAGTGACGAAGAATGCGCACTGAAGAACTGATGTTGTGCAGTATTTCAACTTGCATACAAGATAATTTTATGATTAAGAAGGAAATGTGACGTTCTGAAATTAATGATTCGTTTAAAATACAGGATCATGCCCATTCTGAAATGGAGAAGTTACAAACTGAAATAATTAAACTAAAAAAGAAACTGAACTTGTCACAGATTACTTTAAATAATGTTAGTTTAGTAAATAATATATTAAATGAGCAAGTGTCTAAACAAATATATTGGGTTGACGATGGCACTCTTCAGTGTTAAGTAGATGCATGTGAAGTTCATATAAAAGACCATGACAACATTCACGCACTGTTATGTCCCTCTGTTTCCCATGTAATAAAGCTTGTGATCATAACTATGTACAACATTTTATGTCTGAAATGGCTTTACAAATGAAAACTAAGCTATATAAGTGATAGTAAACAGAAAATGGCTGACAACAGTGCTTCCCACTGGAGCCTACTTTTTGTTGACAGTCTTGCAAAGCAAGCATACCATATAGACTCACTCAAAGGCGCTAACTCATCGCACGCACTGAAAATGTGTGCTGCATTTAGTGTTCCTGAGGATAATTATTTTGACCTGCCATGTACTCAACAAAGAAATACTCTTGAATGTGGTTTTAAATTTTTTCGTTAACCTTAAAGTTGTAGTGCATTGTTACCTCCAAACTACAGTTACTGTAGATTTCAAGGAATGGTATACGAACAACTTTCATGAAAACAGGTCTGATAATTCTAAGGACTCGGTGGTAAGCGCACTTCCCTCGTCGATCCCGGTATCCCAAAGTCCTGGCAGTGTAAACTTTGAAAGTTTTCCAAAACATAACACTCCAGATTAGAACTCTAACATCCAAATTATATCTCCTATGAAGTTAAGAAAGATCGGAGACGACGAGTGGAGGGCGGTATCACCAAAAAAGTGTGCTAAGTTAAGGCCAATAGGGTGATACAAATTAAATGTTAATAGTTGCTTTGACCCTCTTTATAATAAAAGTGAACTCTTGGCTAATAAAAGAAAAAAACAAACAAATTTCCATTACCACAGACAAAAAATTGTCAAAACAAAAGATGTCTTTTGTATGCTAAAGTGCTGCCCTCTAAAGATGTCGTGCGTAAAGAAAGTAAAAAATAGACAGTTTAATTCAACCTGTGGCAAAAAAGAACAATGTTTAATTTTACTGTGTAACTCTCATGGTCGTCGCATTATAGGATAACTAATATCCTATAATGGTTTCGCATAACTAAGGAGACGTTATACTTTGTTTTTGAAATTTGTTAATGATGGAGTATCAGATGAGGGAGACAAAGGTAGTTGGACATTTGCCATCATTACGTGAAAAATAATGACTCATGGTCGTCAGTCTGTGTATGGTTGTTGTGAAGTGTGGTGTGTATGTTTGTCTAGTCCCCGTGTTTTATCACCTTGGAGGGAACTTCGTAGACACTGCATTTGGATTGTATCATCCTCACTTCGTACCTGGGACGTCTAGACGCCATCGTCACTGCGGGTCGTAAGACTTCATCATTTTTGTAATATTTGATTATGGTATTGTTTTATTCCTAATAATTGTTGTCTTCTCAGGTTAAAATGTAATTTTAATAGTAGTCTCAGTCCTTCCGAGTCATATATATATAATTTTTTGTGCGTGTTGAATGTTATTTTAAATAAATTGTGTTTTTCAGGTACCATATATTTATGATTAGTTAATGTAATCTTATTTCAGTCTGATTTGATTATTAATTTTATTGTGTTTTAACAATTTTCGTTGATATCGTGACCTTGACAGCGCATAATTGGCTATATTAATTTAACCCTGTTAATTTTTTTTTTTTATTTTTTTATATTCAGTAGAAGTTTATTTTGTTGTACTCCATTCTAGGATCTAGGTTAAAATGTAGATAATTATTAAAGTAGATAAGTTTATTAGTTTAAGAACGTAGTTTTATAACATGTTTGTGTAGATGTAATTTAGTTTTTAGCACTTGAAAAAGGTTTGGGTTTTACCAAATCGAGACGTTATAGACTCCTTAGTTATGTCTAATTTCTAAACTCAATCAATTGTGATGCCAGGCGCAACTCTTAAAAATGTAATAGAGAGTAACACTAGACCTATTAGTCAGAGTAAACTCACACAATATGTCACTGTTGTGACCGGTGTGATGGCTTGATCGGATCTATGGATCGGGTGCTTAGAGAGCTAATCAACACTAATGTCATACATAGTTGTAGGGATTTCCAAGAGGTATGACAAACCACTTCTGAATAATAAGATTTATGAAATTAATAGTAACATCCAGGGTTTGGTTAAGCATCATCTGCAAGCTTGTTACAATTTACTGGACTCTCTTTCGAAATACCATTACACCGGGTATGGTTTTCACTTTAATGAATCAGGGAAAAGAAGAATTGCCACCATTGTTTCTGATGCTGTCCTATCCCGTGCTTTACAGCCCTTTAAGTCACTGTTTTCTAAACCTGAAAATAAAAACTTGAAACGTGCTAAGTCCCTAAGTACTGTTACTGTAAATTGTAGGATTACTACTTCTTATAACTAAAGAGTTTGGTAAAATTCTCAATATATCGCCAGTTTTAAAACGTTCTCTTACCCTAAACGTAATGTTTTAGGGTTTAACAAGACCTGACATCAGAAAAGGTAACAACTGAAGTGAGTTCTCATATTAATATAAAACGGGAAATATTACTTTTTCACCAAAATATCTGTGGTGCAAAAACAAACAAGGAACTTCTCGAAAACACCTAGAGTTAGAAAATCCTGATGTTTTATGTCTCTCTGAGCATAACCTCAGAGAAGAACAGTTTTGCTCTTTTTATATGCCCGACTATTCCAACGCTGCAGCCTTTTGATGCAAGTCTCACCAAAAGGGGGAGTCTGCATACTGGTTAAAAATAATATACAGTTGTTCGATATGATCGATGTTTCCCCGTTCTGTTTGGAGTTCGTTTGCCATCTTGCAGCGTCTAAAATTCAGCTAAAAAAAGAAGAGTTCCTTGTAGTTCTTGCTGTTTATAGATTTTCAGGATACAGTTGAGAGAAATTTTTTAATTTTCTCAGCCAATGCCTAGAATTTGTCTTTAAAAAATTGGAGAAAGTCATAGTTCTTGGAGACTTTAACATATATGTATTAAGTGATATGTTGTCAAGTATAAGCTTTATCAATATTATGAGATCATATGGTTTAAATTATAAAATCTCTTCTTATACCAGAGAGTTTAAAAATTCCAAGTCAGCTATTGATAATATATTTAAAAATATTGATGCTGTTGAAGTCACCTGTAAAGTCATTATAACCACTCTGTCTGATCATCAAGGTCAAGAAGCTGTGATTCGTTTGTCCCCCCTAGTTGCGTCACATTCTCTCACTTTTAATGAGTCACGACATTTTACACACTGAAATAATCAAAGTTTCAGGCATTATTTTAGAAGGGAGACTTGGAATGACATTTCCAAATACCAAAACATAGGTTGTAGGTTTGAAGAGTTTCTTAGAATCATGAATTATTATGAACTATCTTCCATCTTTTGAGGGCAAAAGTAAAGAATCCGAAGTCCATAAGTAAACCCGTAATCACCCCTGAAATTCTTTACTTAAAACAGTAAATGTTACTTCTGTATCTAAACACCTCGATTAGATCACCCCACCCGTTTGAAGTATAAACAACGGGAATTTAGGAAAGCGGTACGGAAATCCAAATTAGATGTTATACTTGACAAGAAATCTAGGAGATATGGGGTGTTATAAATGCCAATAATGAATAAACCTAAAAGACCAGAAGAATAATTTAATATAACATTAACTGACAATGATGCAGACAAATTTCCGATCCAGTGAAAGTGTCTAATATGTTCAATGACTTCATCTCAAGAGCAGGAGAAAGTGTTGGTTCTGCGGAATTAATTGATAATGGTGTAAACAATTCGACGCCAAACTCACTTTATTTTCAATATTCCATGACTCCAATAATACAGAAAGAAGTAAAAGGGGTTATACTTTCTCTCAAGCCAAAGTCATCTTGTGGCGTGGATGGTTTTTCAGCTAAACTATTAAAGCATATACATGATTTAATGTCCACCCATTAGCAGAATTAATAAATAATTCGTTCCATGAAGGGCGTTTCCCTCATTCCTTAAAACATACAATAATCAGACCAATTCATAAAAGAGAGTGGAAGGACGTCTGCAGTAATTATTACCGTCCGATCTCTTTGATTCCCACCTTCTCGAAGGTTTTCGAGCGTATATTTTTTGACAGACTTATGTTATTCATTAAGAAAATATTATCTCCACACCAATATGGTTTCACAAAAGGTAAATCTACCCTTGATGCAATACATACATTGGTTTTCTTCCTCAAATGAGCTCTTGACTCCGAGGATGCTGCTTTAAGTATATTTTTTGACCTCACGTGAGCATTTTATATAGTGGATCTTGCTATTCTTCTGGAGAAACTGCATTGTCTGGGCGTACGAGGTTTGGCTCATTCGTGGGTCTCGTCTTGCCTTGAGGGTAGAACGCAGTCAGTTTGGTTGCCTTTTGTGAACGCCGGGAGCAGTGGAAGTCAGGCTAACTCAGACATTTCCTGTATTTCTTTGGGCGTTTCTCAGGGTTCCGTACTGGGCCTAGTTCTGTTTTTACTATTCATCAATGACCTACCAGAACATATATCAAAACAAGTTTACACGCTGAAGTCTTTCTATTCGTGGACGACACTTGACTTTGTATAACTGCTGAGAATCATGATCTTATCGAAAACCTAGCATTTGTTTATTCTAACAAAGTTCTCCAATGATTTCAGCAAAACAAACTGGTTCTGAACGGTTCAAAACTAACATGATCGGATTTCACATAGTTAATATAAAATCAGTAAAACCCCTGACCATATTGTTTGGATATGTTTCTTCCTGTGATTTATCCAAATTTCTGGGCTTGATTAAAGACAGCCAGCTCAAATTTCACAACCATATAGGTTATGTCTGTAAAAAATTAAGTTCAGAGATATATGTTATTAGAAGTCTTTCTAAATTCTCCAATACACACGTTACCCATACTGCGTATCACGGCTTAATATTCCCGTATATGTCATATGTCGTTGCAGTATATGGTTATGAGACTTTAAAGACAGGAGTCTCATAACCTTATATTTTGTATTTCGTCTTCAAAAGAGAGGGCTGAGAGCTGGTTTTAAAAAGCCTTACCGAACGTCTTGCAGGTCGTTGTTTATAGACAATAACATTTTAACTTTCCCTTCCATTTACATTTTTAGTTGTTTAACTTACGTAAATAGCCATATTCATCTTTTCCAGACAAATTATCAACGATCCAGATATAACCTTGACCTTAATACTTTAAAGCCAGGAATACACAAAACATGTTTATTTGAAAGGAACCTTCTTTATACGGGATTCAGCTTTACAATGCATTACCACTATATATCAAGACTTGTTATGATGGGCACTTTGGGAAGATGTTGAGAAATGTTTTGTCAGAGCACGTTTTTTATAGCATTGGGGAATTCCTGAATTGTCAGACCTAATATTGCCTAACTAAATATTGTTACTTATAATCAGTTTAAAAGTTAAACTTTTTTGTAAATAACTTTATCACAGAAATGTAAGTTATTTTATGTATGTGTGATTTAACTTTTATCTTTGAGTTAAGCAAGTAATTTAACTTTATTTTGTTTCATTAACACTATTGTACAGATTTTCTGTATGATTTTATTTGATTTAATTTTTACGAATATAAGATTACAAAAAAAAAAAAAAAAAAAAAAATCCTAGCACTATATTCTCAATTTTACTACTTAAAAACTGCACGTTTTTCACACTTCCATTTAGCATTAATTTTTTTAGACTAAACTTGGATATTTGAAAGTTTGATGTCATAACTTTAAACGCAAAAAAAAAAAACATTCTCATCTAGTACTTAAGGGCCAAGAACCACTCAAGAGGCTGCATGTTAGGCAAACCCAGCTGTTTGTAGAGCACTCCATACATCACTCAGACGTTGAAGTGTTTGGTCTAACTCACATGACCGAGCAGTAAGATATTTAATGAAATTCCAGTAACCCATTACAACATATAAATACTTTTTCTTCTTCTTTTGAGATTGATCTTTTATTTTTTATACTAAGTTAGAAGTAAACGTTCTAATGCAATTGATTCAAATGTAGTAACAGTTGCATGTTGATAATTGTTCATAAACCTTATTATTAAGCTGCTGTTATATGTTCTATTTATTACACTTTATGTTTTCGTTGCCACGTTGGGCATACTTATTGAATGATTTTATTTTTTGTGTGCAAATAATGTATACCGAGTAATATAATTTTGTGTATATAAAGGCTGACCCAATAGTTTCTAAGTAACCACACATTTTGAATTTCATATTTTGCAAAAATGTTAACAGTTGGAATCTCGATTTAATATAAAATTTCTTTTAAGAATTGTGTAGTAGTTTTTTAATTTATAAACATTAAAATGAGTAGTTTATAATATAATATTGAGATTATGCAGTAACGCCATTTCCCTTAAGTTACATTATGTATATGATAAAACAAACATTAGGCCTATATAAAATAATGATGTTTGCTTGATATTATCATTTACAGAGATGGTGTGTGACTTTTGGGAGAGGTTGTATGCTGAAGGTTATAAAATAACAATAATGGAAAAGTAATTATTAAGACACTTAACATTTTAATATATGACCGACAAAAAAATAAGTCTCGTACGTCAGTGACAAAAATAAAGACAAAATCAGGCGATATTAAGTTTGTAGAGTTAACTAGAATAATAACTATAATTTAGGTGAATAAAAGATCATAGCTCTAATGATCTACAATAATTCATACGTATTATTTTCTATTTTCATACTACATAGCCTGTAATTATAATTGTCATAATTATTTACAAGCTTTATACCTATCAGGATCAAGAAAATGACTGATTCGAGGAAAGTTGTGGCTATTTATCACATTTATGAATACAATATTTTTGTATTTAATGTTATAGGAAGAATGTAGAAAACGAGTAGCTGGGTCAAATTGATCGTTTATCTTAACTTCTCGTGGAGTACGTCAAATTCTTGGCTCCATCCAAGCATGCATTCTGTGACAGCTCAGCTATCAAAGGAAATTTACGTCTACCCAAGAATGTACAAAAATTATGATTTAGGAAAAAAAGATATAACTGTTGATCCTTAAGCAACATGACAGGACATGTAAATTTATTAATTTTGTTTATTTTTATTCATCACTAAGGCGCTAATCATAAAAGTGTTAGGATAAATATTGTTCTTCTTATAAAGTAAACATATATTTGCCTTAGAAATGCCGATAAATATTAGCAGAAGAAAAATGGCAACCACAGTTATATAACCAGTTGAACTATTTAATAATCAGCCACTTGTCACTGGCACTTATCATACATGTCACTAGACAACTGGTAACTATAATATATTTATTGTATATAGAGCTTAAATTTATAAGTCTCACGTGGAAAAGATAAAACTTGTAATGTTGCATGCACATTCTCATTCGGAGTTGGTTCGATAATAATTTATACAGTATGGGTAGGTAGGCGCGGTATGATCCCGCATACAAAATTCGTGTTAACAGGGTGTTGCGACAATGCATACGGAGCAGAAATCTTTTACACTTTAGATGCACTTAGTCACAAGTTCCATCACATTTTAAAGGTTTATATCACGTAAAGAAAATTCGACAAAATATTAGTGGTACATAATTTTTTTCTTAACACATGGGACCAATATTGAAAAATTATCTTTTCATCCCAGTGCACGAATGAGTGGGTGGGTCAGTAACACTGTATGTGTATGGGTAAGTGGTTAGGTCATAACATTTTGTGTTTATGGGTGGGTGGATGGATCAATCTCAAAAAGCTGTAAAATCAATATTTTGAGTTTATACGGTTTTGTTATAAATTAAGTTCTTAAATATTTGTTGAAGCCAGAGAAGCAGGATACTTCCATAACCTGCACATCGACATGGAAAAGGAGGTGAAGTTGTGGCTGCTGCAAAATCAATTCTACACAATTAAAGAGTATCTAAAAAAGAAAGAAAACCCAAGGACAAAATGGACTGTTATTTTATGTTATCATTGATGAACTTACAATTTATAATTATTAAATTTGACATATATTCTTGAATTGACATGTTACAGTTTTTAATAAACTCGTAAATTAATAAGCATGACTGTCACAAAATAATAATATAACCTAAAATTTAATATACTCGTACATTAGAAATTAATATTTATATTATACTGTACTTGTTTTTTTTTTTTTTTAATTAAAATTTAAGCAGTTAGAATATGTATATTTACATATTCAACAAAAGTGTTATACTAATTTTAATATCAAATTTCACCTAAATGAATATGTTTATGAAGATCACAAAGAACAGTTTTAATAAAAGGAAAAAATAAACATAACATTTTTCTATCTCCACCTTCCAAGCTTTGTTTGGAAAATAACAATACACATTAATTACATTTAAAGATCGATACAGATAGTTATCGGCTTCAACTAATCACTTATTGTATCATAGTTGAATATCATATTGAATATTTCATTAATTTTTTCCATTTAGTGAAATTAAGTAAAATGTTTTCTCAGTGAAAGGCTATTTTTAAAACTAACTAAGCTTTTCCTTAAGCGAAAACATAAAATATATACAAAGAAGGTAAATTTCAACCCATTTGTAGTTATTTTGTATGAGCTTAAAAGAGAGTAAATAACTAATATAAGTGAAATCAGGGAAGTTGAATATAGATAAGACTAGAATTAAAGACAAGTTAATCCATCACAAACGGCAACTGGACACGTTTATTAACGTTGAACATTTTAAGGAGGTGCAATCGGTTTTAGGTGAGTTAATTATTTCCCAATTTTATAATCAAAATTAGTTAATGAAGGTTTCCTTGAGATAGATAAAATACAACAAAAATATTTTTAACAACTATATTAGAACCAAAACCATTAAAGGTACAATTTGAACAGATTTACATGTTTTAAATTTTTTAAAGTGTACAAGTATTTATATATTTAAAGGTTAAAAATACATCATTTTAACCTTTGAAATTATCAACATATTAAATTTTTTTAAATAAAAAAAATTTTAATCCCTTCAGCTATGTATAAAATCCAAATTTATAAAAATTAAATTTGTATTTTGAATGGTTTTGTCTTGAAGTTATTTTAAAATATGTTAAACTCGCCACTTTTTTTAAAGCCACAAGTTCTAGTATAGTAGTTAAAAATATTTATTTTTTATTTTTCCTGTCTCAAGGGAAGGAACATTAACTAATTTTGATTATAAAATTGGGAAATAATTAACTCACCGAAAACTATTGCACCACCCTAATGTAATAATTAATGAGTACAGAAACAGGTGGAGCCTATTGCGGCCTCTAGTTACCTATACAAGTTCAATAGGCACACTGAATACTTAAGTAGTTTTAGTCACGGCTGAACTTCGCAGTGTAAATGAGCTTAGAGTTTATCAAAGTTGCAATTGTTTATTTTACCCAGATATTTAACTTCTAGAACAAAGTGGAGTTTAACAATCACCAATCAAACAATAAATATTGAAAAAGCTAAATAGCTAAGTAAAGGGAATTTATTTAGAAGTCACTCTTAGATTAAAACATTTTAATTGAACAATATTTTTCTATTATTATGAATGCGAGAGGAAGCTCTATTACTAAAGGAATCTTAATACATATATAATAGTATATATATATATATATATATATATATATTATATATATATATATATATATAAAAATCATCTTCATTTTTCATAGTCAAGATTAAAAATAGTGTTACAGAAAAAAAGGGTTGATTAGAGTGTACATATTTAAAAGTTCGAAAATTTGTTTAAACCTGTTCATGATAAACTCTCTCTAGACATTAAGAAGGTTTGTTTTGGATCGACTGCTGCAGAGTACTATTGATGTTTATATACTTCATGATCTACAGTACTCCCTTATTACGAACTATCCAGAACCACTGAAAATATTTTGATGAAATTATGAAAGAAGTTAGCTTTTGTATCAAAGACAGCCACGAATATATATCTCAAACAGTCAATTTTAAGGGGTGGAAACCCCTTGACAACCCCATGACATCATGATCCCTTCAATGTTTAATTTTTCCCGTAACATTGGCATTAACTTAATTTACTAATTTATTTCAAACATATGATACAAAAACTTACTCATGATACAAAAACAGCTGATTTGTATGAAATGGTTAATGTGATTTCTACTAACTCCGACATGACTGCAATACATTGCATTGGCCTAAAGTACACTTATATTGGGTTTTATAAATTATAAAACTTTGTTACCTAGAATAACGGCAGCAGGCTGAGCTTTTAAATTGATGTGGTGGCTAAGTGAGAACCATGGAGGAATCTATAAGCAAGCAAAGAGCACCCCGTAGCAAAGCAAGAGCTATTGGATAGTAATAATATAACTATTATAGTGAATAAACTAACTTATTGTATATTTTTAGTTAGATGAAGTAAAATAAAGCATACTAGGATAGCAATTGGAATTAAAATTATATATCTGAGACATTTTGAAAACTAGTTACCTGTTGCTTTTGACCGTGAGGTCCCTGTTTTTGAAAGACCTAAATTATATGTGTTAAATGTTCACTATAAAATATGTGCATTTTTCCTGCAAATCAAGAATTATTTGTTGTCTCATAAATAACTTACCGTAAAAAAATTACGTTATATTTAAATTATGTAAGAAATTGTTACACAGATTAAATTAGGTTTGAACAACCATATCTTACATTGAACTTGATAACAACCTGTACTACCTAACAAAGGATGCATGGGAGAAAAGGTACTTGGATATCAACGGGAATCGAACCCGGGTATCTGCTCAGTAAGCAGATGCAAGTCTCTTAGATACGCCCACTCGAACGCCTCACAGACCCTAGTAAAATGTACCCAATTTTTTCAAAACATTTTGTTGAAAACAAAAAATATTAATACTTTATTCCAATATAGTATAGAAAACCGGTTTTTATGAACATTTTTTCGTATTTACTATAACTCATATTTTGTTGTATTTAAATATTACAATAGAATACATACATACACAGTAATTAGTCAAAAGCAGATCACTTATAATAATAAATAGGTTGAGAGAGAACAATGCATATGTTGCATTAAGTAAACTCTGCATTTTATGCAAAATATATATATTAAGGTATCACTATGAGGGGAAATTATTATAAACGTTGTTTAGTATGTTAACATGGAGACAAGGAGGACATTAGCAAGCTCAAAGTTACGTTTACCCTCTAGCCCTAGAGTTGTATGTTAACATGGAGCCAAGCAGGACATTAGCAAGCTCAAAGTTATGTTTACCCTCTAGCCCTAGAGTTGTATGTTAACATGGAGCCAGGGAGGACATTAGCAAGCTCAAAGTTATGTTTACCCTCTAGCCCTAGAGTTGTATGTTAACATGGAGCCAAGGAGGACATTAGCAAGCTCAAGGTTATGTTTACCCTCTAGCCCTAGAGTTGTATGTTAACATGGAGCCAAGGAGGACATTAGCAAGCTCAAAGTTATGTTTACCCTCTAGCCCTAAGGTTGTATGTTAACATGGAGCTAAGGAGGATATTAGCAAGCTCAAAGTTATGTTTACCCTCTAGCTCTAGAGTTGTATGTTAACATGGAGCCAGGGAGGACATTATCAAGCTCAAAGTTATGTTTACCCTCTAGCCCTAGAGTTGTATGTTAACATGGAGCCAAGGAGGACATTAGCAAGCTCAAAGCTATGTATACCCTCTAGCCTAAGGGTTGTATGTTAACATGGAGCCAAGGAGGACATTAGCAAGCTCAAAGTTATGTTTACCCTCTAGCCTAAGAGTTGTATGTTAACATGGAGCCAAGGAGGACATTAGCAGGCTCAAAGTTATGTTTACCCTCTAGCCCTAGGGTTGTATGTTAACATGGAGCCAAGGAGGACATTAGCAAGCTCAAAGTTATGTTTATCCTCTAGCCCTAGAGTTGTATGTTAACATGGAGCCAAGGAGGACATTAGCAAGCTCAAAGTTATGTTTACCCTCTAGCCCTAGAGTTGTATGTTAACATGGAGCCAAGGAGGACATTAGCAAGCTCAAAGTTATGTTTACCCTCTAGCCCTAGAGTTGTATGTTAACATGGAGCCAAGGAGGACATTAGCAAGCTCAAAGTTATGTTTACCCTCTAGCCCTAGAGTTGTATGTTAACATTGAGCCAAGGAGGACATTTGCAAGCTCAAAGTTATGTTTACCCTCTAGCCCTAGAGTTGTATGTTAACATGGAGCTAGGGAGGACATTAGCAAGCTCAAAGTTATGTTTACCCTCTAGCCCTAGAGTTGTATGTTAACATGGAGCCAAGGAGGACATTAGCAAGCTCAAAGTTATGTTTACCCTCTAGCCCTAGAGTTGTATGTTAACATGGAGCCAAGGAGGACATTAGCAAGCTCATAGTTATGTTTACCCTCTAGCCCTAGAGTTGTATGTTAACATGGAGCCAAGGAGGACATTAGCAAGCTCAAAGTTATGTGTACCCTCTAGCCCTAGAGTTGTATGTTAACATGGAGCCAAGGAGGACATTAGCAAGCTCAAAGTTATGTTTACCCTCTAGCCCTAGAGTTGTATGTTAACATGGAGCCAAGGAGGACATTAGCAAGCTCAAAGTTATGTTTACCCTCTAGCCCTAAGGTTGTATGTTAACATGGAGCTAAGGAGGATATTAGCAAGCTCAAAGTTATGTGTACCCTCTAGCCCTAGAGTTGTATGTTAACATGGAGCTAAGGAGGACATTAGCAAGCTCAAAGTTATGTTTACCCTCTAGCCCTAAGGTTGTATGTTAACATGGAGCTAAGGAGGATATTAGCAAGCTCATAGTTATGTTTACCCTCTAGCCCTAGAGTTGTATGTTAACATGGAGCCAAGGAGGACATTAGCAAGCTCAAAGTTATGTTTACCCTCTAGCCCTAGAGTTGTATGTTAACATGGAGCTAAGGAGGACATTAGCAAGCTCAAAGTTATGTGTACCCTCTAGCCCTAGAGTTGTATGTTAACATGGAGCCAAGGAGGACATTAGCAAGCTCAAAGTTATGTTGATGTATGTAATTTTTAAACTATGACGCAGGGAAGGAATAGAAGCTCATTAATGTTTAACCTTTAGTTTAGAGGGGGTGGTTGTTTATCAAACGGATGATGAGTGAATTGAAAGACGAAGATTGAGTTTGAAATCTAGCCCTAAAGTTCAATTTAACATAAGACAAGCATGGCATTACTTAGTCAATACGTTTACTCATCCTGGTTGTATACTTTATATCATGAGTTGTTAAGTAACATTACAGTTCAATAATTAGATTGTGCTTAGATACCTTAAAGTTTATTTGACATGGTAAGCCAAGGAGGTTTTTTAGGGAAGTTTACAAAATATTTTTACTTTTATAGGTTTCATTATGTTTAAATGGGCCTAGGGCTAGACAATATTGCATAGTTTATAATGTATTATAATTTACCTTACTAAAGTGTGATATGTTAATATTGGACCAGAGACATTATGCTAGTCTAAAATTATGTTTACCTCTAGCCATAGAGATGTAATATCTTAAAATGGCTCAAGGTGGACATAAGGACAAGCTCAAATGTTATGTTAAACCATTGAAGAGATTATTTCATGGAAAAAGGGTGAACATTAGTAAGCGTGAATAGTTATATTTTTGCCTCTCATACTCCTTCAGTAGTTAGGTATTTTTTAACATGTAGACACTGGAAGGAATTCACATGCTCAAATATTTTACTTCTAGATTGTGTTAACAAAAGAAACACAAAGATGATATTTATTTGCAGTTAAACTGTTATGAACATTAACCCTAGCCTAGATTGTTGATTAAAATGGAATCAAGGAGCAATTAAAATAAATTTCATAAATTTGTTTAACCCTAGCCTTAGAGTTGATATAATTATAACATGGAGACCATCAGCTGTGTTTGCAAATCAAGTTTTATGTTTACCT
Source organism: Stictocephala bisonia (assembly GCA_035578905.1). Lineage (NCBI taxonomy): Eukaryota > Metazoa > Arthropoda > Insecta > Hemiptera > Membracidae > Stictocephala > Stictocephala bisonia. The sequence goes on along the minus strand of JAQJVL010001468.1, from coordinate 54,983 downwards.
CTCTGTCCATAGTGTTTGTATGTTAAACTACATCAAGGAGGTACAGTACGAAGCAAATTTTTCTATTTAACCTACATAAGCCAACAATGAGCCTAGCCCTAGAGTTGTATGCAGTCCAGTACACACCTACGATTACAAATGAATGTCATCAAGTATAAAGCTGTTATTAAATGAAAAAGATTCATAAACATTTGTTTTTAATTGGTTCATTTGAATTTATCATATAGTCAACGAAATATGGTTAATGTTCGTAAAAAAATTAATTATTTTTTGTAAGAACACACACTAGATAATTTCCTTTGAAAAATCAATTATAACATAACGTGTACAAATTATATAATTTAAATATTATTTGATAGTCAATCCATAAAATTATAGACTTTGGTTGGTTATTACATTCAATATTGAACATGACAAGTATTAATAATTTTATGAAACATAGATAGTTGAAAAAATTCTAAAATAAATAACTCTTTCTTAATGTAATTTTTAAAGACTATTATCTGCAGGAATTGTGAAAAGAACTCTATATGACTGTATTCACCATTTTAGTTTATGAGGGGGGGGGGGTTGTTTCATCAAAACAGGTGTATGTAGCTGAATGTGGAAAAAGACGAAGATTGGGAGTTCTGAAATATCCTAAAGATCAATTTACACATAAGTACTAACATTGTCTGCATTACTTGAGGTGCAACGTTTACTCATTGTGGTTGCCATGATACTTTCACTAGTAATGAGTTTGTTTTTTACAGTCAAGCGATATATACAGTATATACACATAATTAGATTGTGCTTAGTACACATTTTAAAAGATAATTATTTGACGTAGAGTAAGTTCAAATCCATTGGATGGTTTTTTTTACTCGTGCATGTATGTTTTAAAAAAACAAAATATTTTTACTTTTATAGGTGTCATTCATTTGTTAGATAAAATAGGTCTTTTGGCTGACTAATATTGATCTAGTTTAATCAATGCTTATTAAATAATATAGACTATAATAAAAGTGGTAGATTTGTATAATATTGTACAAACACAATATATCTATGTACTAAAAATGTTTTCTAGAGTAAAATGATGTAAATAATCCATTAAAAATGTGTTTTCTTCATCTTCGCTTGTTTGGCAATTGAAGTTGATCATGTGAATATTTTATGAAATATAAACATTGAAGAGAACTTATTTCCTGGAAAAAGATCTTAATATTCCAGTTTATTCGTGGAATCTTTTCTGTTGATATTGCATTGCCTTCGTCAATACTACCTTCATGTATTCCAAAGGAGTAATTTTTTTCCAGATCCAGTCGTAACACTGCAAGAAGTTCACACACATACAAACTATATATTAATTTCAGAATAGTCTTAACAAAATGACTAAAATCACAAAATTGAAATAATTTTATTTTTTGATTAAACTGTAGTAGGAACATTAACCATAGGCCTACTTCGTTGACTATATGATGAATTCAAACGAAGCAATTAAAATTAAATTTTCATAAATCTTTGTCATTTAACAATAGCTTTACAATTGTTGATATACAATTATAACAGTAGATGTGTATTTGACTACATCACGCCTGTTTTTTGCAAACAATGTTTCTCTGGTTCTACTGTAATCTTACAAGTCTGTATCCTATATTCTGTTTAAGTATAGCATTTAAAAGCCTACATCAAATTGGAGTGTTACAGACGTAACAGAATTTTTCTTATTTAAATCGTAGCAATAAGCCAAAACAATGATGTATACGATATTTTAATTTCACAATAATTGTACATGCTAAAGGATTTTATTTATATTCATTTTTCTGCTGTACACAGTAAATATATATTTCCCTAAATAGAATATATATTTTTGTTCACTATACTAAAGTTTCAAACTTACAGGACATATTATTTCATCAGGTCAAGTGATGGCTATGATGTCCTCTCTAACAGGTAATCTAGAAACCAGAGATTGACTTCTAAACCAACACCAGTGACAGGAAGACGGGTAGCAAGCAAGGACGGGACCCTGCACCGTTCACCCACCTAAAGAACAACCACAATATTTGTTTGATCACGTAAAGTTAAAAATGTAAACAAAGTAATAACGTCAATTTTTAAAATGCTTTGACTGTATGAATATCTGAGTCTATCCATTGCAGTAATTGAGTAAGCCTTTAACAAGTACTATCATATTTTATCATTAATTGAGTAAGCCTTTAACAAGTACTATCATATTTTATCATTAATTATCCTACTTCCTACATTCATAAAACACTAATATTCTTCCTTGTCCAATATTTAACTCTGGGATTTATCTTTAAAGTTAAAGATTTGTCTCTCTTATATAAACTTGACACTTAGTTACAAATAAATATTTTCTCATAATAATTATATCACCACTAAAAGTATTTGTGTTGGAATACATATTAACTACCTTTAGGTTTGCAGGAATTGAAACTCTGTGAGGATACCGTGCTATAGTTAGTTGTTTATTTAAATAAAAACCTAATCTTAATTGTTTGCATCTACTTATATGCTATTTAATGTTATAAGATGAAAAAACACTCCAGTAAATAAATAAAAAAAAAAAATAATAAATAATATATTTATTGGAGTGTTTGTTCATCTTATAACATAAAATATACATCCATCCAGTAAGAAATGAGCTTGAAGAATGATAATTACATACTGATGAAATACGCCATAAAATTACTGTAATATTCTCAATATATTATGAAATAAATTTATCTAAATTTTACTGCAATATATAGGGTAATCTAAATTACTTAGGATTATTTAGTAAAATTTAAATAAAATCAAACAACAATAAGTGATAGTAATGACAAATAATTAAGCTCTCTGTAAGGTTAAATACACTTTACGTATATAGGAGGGTAATCACAACAGTATGTGTATGTAGTTGTGAAGGTAATGTTTTCACTTACATTTCTCCAACGGTGCAGGGGTGTCCCTAGTTCCTTCTTTTAAACTGAGTGGTAAAGGTTAGTTAAGTATTTTAAGAAATCTAAGAATAGTTTCTTTCTTAAGAAACAAATAATTCTCCATTTTATTTTTGTCCAAGATTAAAGTCTTGGAAAGAATAATTAAGTAAATATTTGTGAAGGAAAGTAACATAGTAAAATGCGATTTTAATGGCATGTAAATGCAGAGCAATCTTCATAGAAGGGAAGCACATTATTTATTTGCCAATTGTTACCTTTTCCATTGTAAATACGTTAGGGCACTGTGCTAAGAACCGTGTAAGGTGTTGTTAAAGAGTGTGTTGATCCTCAACCCAACACTGGCTGCCAAATAGAGGGTGTGTTGGGGATATTTTATGTTGTGTGGTTGACAATGGGGTGTGAGATTTATTAGGCACTCAAGCAGCTGTTGGCAATGCTACAACAGGTTTATTGACTGGAATTCTTTAGAGGATACCTTTCAAAATATAAGTTGTATGAGTAAAGATTTTTGACAAATTTTAAAGGTTAAATAGCTTTTTAATGTGAAATGAACAATCTTGAAGAAGAATAAGTTATCTATACAAAACATTAAAAAATATGTCATTATATTCACTTTCTTATTGAAGCAAAAGAGGCTTGTGAGTTTATAAAGTTCAGAGCTGAAGTAAATTTGCTTATGTATGATTGAGGTGTATCTATTAGGTTACTACAAAGTTGAATGAATATATTAATTTATTAGTAAAATGTTATTAATATATTTAATAAATACTATTATTACTATATATATACTTATGGACTTTTAATAGCCTTGTTAAGATCTGATTATAATTGCAAAAGTTATTAAAGACAAGGCGTATATGAGAAACAACTGTTACTAAACCCAAGGTCATAGGACTTTAGCTTTGTACTCGTTAGTAAAATTAAACATTTTAACAACATAATACAGTACATATGATCAATCTCTCAATATAAAATTGTGATTTAAAATACATAGCAACGATATTACTGCAACAATTAACTCTATTTCATATACGTACATTATTTAACTGCAGTAGTATGACTTAGACAACAAAATAAAAAACTACCATTCAGTAATATTAGTCTGTCTGATGCCTGAAGCTAGAACATGTCGTCAAGCGTGCAATAGAGTATTCATATTGGAAGGCTACGTTGTAATATGGTATTGTTGCTGTTTTTAGATTTAAAAACATTTTTAACTATGTTAACTAATGTATTTGTGAAGATTTACTACAGAACATAATTTGAAACAATTTCAATTAATAATTTTATTGTATTATACTTAGGTTGTTAATTTAGTACTTGTTGTTGTATTTTTATAGAATTTTAGGTTAGTTAAATAATACTTTGTATTATTTAATTTAGCAAATAATTATATACAACATCTTAATTATTTTTATATTACGAAGTCTTACTGTTTACATTACAATGCTCAACTATTTTTTTCAGCATTGTGTTTAAGTTCTATAATGCGTAATAAATCAGTTAATTGTTTTTTTTTAATTTTATATAAAGCATTAGCTTTTACATTTTATAATTAGATTATGTATCCCACCATAAATGTACGCAGGATTGTTTATCACTTTATTTTTTCCAAGCTCTGGATATTTAATATTATTTAATTTTTTGTGCATGGACTTCAATCCTCACCCAAAAACAAGCAATGTTTATTGGGAGTGTAATCTAATCTGCATGTGTAATAAATGAAACATAATATATCTTCATAATGAATGACTGTAAAAGGGACAGTACTAGTTATTAGGTGGAATGAATCAATTTTATAATAAACACCGAATGCACTTAAATAAAGAATTCAGAATTTTTAATATTCTTTTTAAATAGTTTACCAACAAATACAAGTAAAAGGGAGAAAAATCAGTCAGACTTGTGGGAATTAACTTTTTCAATATGTCTTGTAATTGTAAATATTTGTACACAGATTACTGCACCCTAAACATACTTGTGTAACGTCTACAATAATTATTTTTTTAAATTGTATCAGTAGGCAATGGTTCTGGCTGGTTGATGTAGAAGGAATACGTGTGATATATGGCTGACACCGGAGGATAATATTTTTTTCCCAGCAGTTATTGGCACCTCTACATCACACGAATTATTTTGCATTGAGGTGACCTAAAACTGTATAGTAGTGTACTAGTGTATTATATACATCATAAGGAGACAGAGGTGCTGGATGTCGGGTACAGAAAGTTGTGCTATGGCAGGTTATTGGCAGGGGAGGATAATATTTCTTCTCAGTAGGTATTGTCACATCCACAACAGATGAGTTATTTGGAATTGAGGTGACCTAAAATTTGTATAGTGCTCTACTGTTGTTCAAAGTACGTCACAAGCAGACAGAGGCGCTGGCTGTCGGATACAGAAAGTTGTGTTATGGCAGGTTATTGGCAAGGGAGAATAATATTTCTTCTCAGTAGGTATTGTCACATCCACAACAGATGAGTTATTTGGATTCTGGGTCTCCTATGCTTAACATGATCAACAGAAATTAAACGTTATGACAGGGTATTGGCGAGGGAGAATAATATTTCTTCTCAGAAGGTATTGTCACATCCACAACAGATGAGTTATTTGGAATTGAGGTGACCTAAAACTTGTATAGTGATCTACTGTTGTTCAAAGTACGTCACAAGCAGACAGAGGCGCTGGTTGTCGGATACAGAAAGGATGTGTTATGACAGGGTATTGGCGAGGGGGAGTAATATTTCTTTCCAGTAGGTATTGTCACATCCACAACAGATGAGTTATTTGGAATTGAGGTGACCTAAAACTTGTATAGTGCTCTACTGTTGTTCAAAGTACGTCACAAGCAGACAGAGGCGCTGGTTGTTGGATACAGAAAGTTATGTTATGGCAGTTATTGGCAAGGGAGAATAATATTTCTTTAATGCAGTTATTGGCACCTCTACAGCAGATGAGTTATTTGGAATTGAGGTCACCTAAAACTGTATAGTAGTGTACAATATACGTCATAAGGAGACAGATGTGCTGGATGTCGGGTACAGAAAGGATGTGTTATGACAGAGTATTGGCGAGGGAGAGTAATGTTTCTTCCCAGCAAATTTGGCATCTCTACAACAGATGAGTTATTTGGCTTTGTAGTCGCCTTAAACTTGTAAAGTAATGCTTTACAGTTCAAAATACAAGCAGACAGAGGCGCTTGCTGCTGGGTACAGAAAGTATATGTTAAAACGGTGTGTTGGCAGCTGAGAGAACAATCTCTTATCCCTGCATGCATTGATACCACAAGAAAATATGAGTTATTTGGCATTCAATTGGACTGAAACCTATAAAGTTCTGTTTAACGTTCTGGTGAGCGGAGGATGTAGCGACTTGATACAACAGGTGGTTGGCAACGGAGATAAGTGGTTACTAACATCACTATAACGGATGACCAGTAATCAGGTGATTTTGAAAAGTAGGCTTATGTTTAGTTAGCTTTCGTCATGATATTAAAAAATACTGTCAGCTGTTATATACTAATAGATAGAATTTAAATTTTTAATGAAGCCATAAATGCAAATTATTGGTAGAACTCCTCAAAAGTCCGGAAATGCCGGATGTACGTATTGAAAGAGAAGGAATGCAAATGTATTAGGATTTTCCTGAATATGAAAGATTTTGTTTAAAACTTATTTATACACAGTCATGTATGTAAAATGATTAATTAAATTAACTTAGTAATAAACACTAAAACCTCAATAGTATATTGCAGAGAATTTAATTATTTAAATTGAAAAAAAACCACAAAAAAGTACAGAAAATATAATACTCTACTTAGTATACTTGATTAGTTAATAAAAAGAATTTTTTAAATAAGGTTATTTACGCAATTTTTCATAATATATGCAAATTATTTTAGTATGTATATATTTTTAACAGAATATATTTAATTATAACTGACTAAAATATTCACATCAAAATCAACTTTTAAGCATTTAGACAGTTGTGATCAAATATACAAAATTGTACTGTCCTCACTTTGATTATTGAAGAAAATCTTTTGTACATCCCAGTTGTATAAATTTTAAGTTCGTAGAACAGTTATCCACGTCCTAGCAAACTTCTCGACTTTTCTTGCCGACCGATTACCCAATACCCAAACTTTATATTGCCACTAATTTATCCCACTACTTATTGCTACTCTAAACCCACCAGAGACCAATATTCAGGATATTAAGCTGCTCCTCAGACCGTCGCCGTTTATTCATGTGTAATTGACTTTCCCAACTAAAGCAGCTATTAGATTAAACAAACACAAACCTCTTTTTATACCTTCAATCTATCTTTTTTTACAGTTAGTTTAATCTTTCTCAAATACATACCGAGTAAAAATATTCTATTTAACCTAAAAAATATTCCCCTGCCAACACCGCTAGTCCACGAACAATTAGGGAAGTGAGTGAAACACCTCAAGGCTACACATTAATGTTCCAACAGCTATTAATAATGACCAATAAGAAATGTAAGACTACACAATCACCAATAAATAGTTCTCAGTCAACAATAAACTTACCACTAAAAATGGCTGTTCTACCTCATTCTCCCTGGTACACGAATTACCCTGATTACCACTTATTGTTGCACCTCCTTACCAGGTTTCATTGAGAATAAATACAAACACTTACGAAGTACACTGAATGACGCAGATCCTGCCTATGCAGTACAACTTAATTGTATAATAGTTCTAAACATCTACTGCTTTTTTATATTATTTGTTTTTAAAACGTACGAAGAGCGTCCCTCGAACTTAAATATTTATATAACATATTATCAGATTTAAAATTTATAATTAATAAAAAGAATCAGGGTTATGACTCGAAGTGAATAAGACACTCATACTTTATTCAATATTTATTTAAGGCCAAAAAAATACATTTTTGAGAAGTTGAGAGATGTTTAAAAACTTCTTTCGAGATAAATCTCTTAGGTCCTCATAACATAGTTTTCAACCTCTTGAAACATTTTAGTGAGTATTTTATTTATCCTTAAGACACCAATCATCAAGATATGGACGAATATGGATTTCGAATGAGTGTTTAGATAGATGAGTGAATGAAGTCATTGTTACAAGCTAAAGCCGCTTATTCCTTAGAAAGTTTTGTTATTTATTAACACAATGACCAATGATTAGCCGTGGTTATCAGCTGATTCCTTAAAATTAAAAAAATTTAAAAGTTAAAAATTTGTTTTGACTCTGATCGGGATCGAACTGAAAACATTTGGCTTATGAAGTCAGGCTTTAACCAGCTACTTTACCGATCAATTTATTTGCCTATATATATTTACCAGTTTACCCGCCACTACCAAGCTATCAATAAAGCAACAGGATATCACATAGAATTCACTATCATAACTAGCATATTGCCAAAAAGAACATCTAAATTAAATAAATTATATTTTGTTATTATGAATGTTGAAATTTATCAGCATTCAGCATATAAAATCGAAATATAAAGATCTTAACAGTATATAAAGCCAATGATTTTTTCAAAAGTATTATTAAGTGTCTGTCTAGACTGCTAATAGTATTCGTATGACATAATTTAATTCCAAGATATATTTTTTGAAATAAAAAAATATAATAATAATAATAATAATAATTCTTTTATTGCAAACAAACATTTAACATAAATGTATCACAATCGTCAGGTGGTAAATAAATATATAAATATAGACAAATAAAACATATAGACAAATAAAACATTCATTCACATCAAGGTCGCAATCAAACATACAAAGATATTTCATACATTCTTAGTCTAATGGGGATTAGTCACTCAGATACAGTCCACAATCTCAGTTTTGAACTTTATTACAATTAATTTTTAATTTGCCCAGCGGCCAGTCATAAACTCATCAACTGAATAAAATGATTTTGACAACAAAAATCGTTTCAAACGAGTTTTAAATATATTCGGAGAGTTAATATTTTTAATGCTTTCGGGAAGCTTGTTAATTAGCCCAACGCCAAACACCTGGGGTAGATGATCGGTTACTGTTAATCTGTGATGTTGGATTCTAAAGTTGTACCTGCCTCTCGTCTCATACTGGTGAACGCCTCTTCCCTGAGTCAGATCTACACCCGATCTACAGTGCAGAACTACATCAAGTACGTAGAGGCTGGGCAGGGTCAACAAACCAAGCTCCCCGAAAGTTGCTCTACACGACTCTCTGTAACCAAGTTTGCCAATAATGCGGACTGCTTTTTTTTGGAATTTAAATACTCTCTCAAATCTTTGTTTAGAGCAGCCCCCCCAAAGTCGTATACCATACGCAAGATGCGGATATACTAATCCAAAATAGGCCATTTTCATAACCTCTATATTGCAAAATTGTCCTAATTTCCGCAAAGCAAAGATACCTGAGGTGACTTTTGCACAAATACTGTCTATGTGGTTATTCCAAGTCAGACCACGATCTAGGTACATTCCAAGGAATTTTGTGGATTCAGTTTCTTCAAGGAAATATATATAAATATATATATATATATATATATACAGTATTATATATTTAAGTTATAGTATTAATAATCATTTTTAACGAATTGACTCGTTCACTAACTTATTAAAACTTATTTGTTTCGTTCAGGGAATAAAACATTCCTTACATCTCAAAAACTTGATTTTAAAGTGTAACAATTAAGTAACAAACCATTTTTATGTTAACTCATCACAATCTCGAACTCAATCGCTAGCAAAAAATGTCATACACAAGTATTAGGACTATAATATTATGTCCAGCGTGCTGGCTCACTGGATAAGGCTTCGGACTGTGGAGAGCGTGTTTGAAGGTTCGAATCTCCACTGAGACAACGGTCGGTCGGTACTTTACTCTTTGAATGAAGTTGAAGCACAGGCTTTTAGACTCATGTGAACTGACGAGTCAAGTTAAAGAATATATATCACGTCACAAAGATGTTCATTGGTATAGTTAAATGAACTCGAAATTACGAATCCTATTAGTTTAGGTAATTTTTTAGCACCTACGAAAAAATTGATTTGTGTCACAAAACATAGTTTTACTTAATTTATTTGATGTTCTCTCCAGGGGAAGAAATGTGAGTCTCAAGATAACACGACAGGAAATAAAGCCATAATGGAGCGAGAGTACGTGCTTCCATTTGGCACGTGTCATCGCCATTGCTGTGGAATGTACGAACACTTCAACACTCATAGCAGGACGAACTTTTAAATTCATCTTAGTATTTGAATTAAAGGAATCATATTATAATTCTGTAGAATCTTTCATAGCGACATGGAACAAATTCTGAAAACTATAAATGGAATATATAAAGGAGTGTAGGTGTAAGTAGAAATGTGCTAAACTCACGTTGCTATAGAATTTTTCCCAAATTCATATGCTTAATTTTTTTTCAAATTCAAAATATTGGGAACATAGTAAATAAAATAAAGGTGTTACGGTGAATTCTGGTGGCTTTCTTATAAATGGGCAAAAACACATGTGTGTGTGTGAGTGTGCCATATTGGTATATATCTACATACTGAATCAAGTAAAGAAAAACTTGCATATTAATCACACACAATTAGTTTAGGATCAGTTGTCAGGTGGCTAAGGTCTCGTCCAGCACTCGGCCAAGTAAACGTAACCTACCCTTTATAATATTACTTAACCTGATATAGCTTAATATACCTAACATAACACAACCCACTCTACAATAGCCAGTACATAAGTAGCTACTTTCCAGGATGTACGTACATTGAATAGAAAATATTAAATGAGTATCGGGCCTTTTAAGAAGAAGACAATCATATACAACTCGTATATATAATTTATTGCTTTATTATTATATAATCCGATTATTGCTCCTTTTATATGGTTTTATATTACTTCTTTTACAAATAAAAGGAATATAACATCAAGTAGGTCCTTACACGTTTCTAATATCCTGTCGACTAGTATTGTTCCAGTCGAGGAAGCTCTCGTCACGTGACGTTTGTTCCCGTTTGAGATCACGTCAGATCACGTTGAGGTTACTTGCTGTTAATCTTCTTCCTTCGCTTTTATACATTTTCAGCAGTATCATATTAGAAACTCGCCAAACATTAGATTTAGTTTCTGAAAATTGCCCAACGTTGACTCATAAAACCTACCCTGTTTTAAACTGTGTTAAAGTGTATCAGAGTATTTTATAGTTTATTACTAGATATAATATAAAACATACATTTTACAAATTTAATATTATTTCATCAAAGCCTTATAGACTGTTATATTACTTTATGACAAACCAGGGTTGTTGTGTAAATGCCGAAGAGTGTGTCCAGGGTTTCACTTTTGTGTTCTGCTGGGATGTGACCAGTTTCAGGTCTTTTATGACATCCATGCGCTAACCATTCTCAGCAATGTGAGATAAGGTTTGTAATATCAGCTTACACGCTTAAGTTGCGTAATGTCGGCACTGGTGGCGCAGTGCTGTAACCCAGCTACTTGGGGACAAAGTGTTTGGGAGATTGTAGGCTATAGGTTCCATGCTCGGTTCTCTTAATATCGACACGGCGTCCACTCAATGGTTGCCATTGACGTGGACAATACTAGAGAAGTTTTGGGTGTCCATGTTGGATGGTAATCAACGTTGAGATGTTTTGTTTGAAGGTAACTGAGTGCCAGACTTGTCAGCTGAAAATCAGACCAAGACTACGTGGATCGGATTCCAAGTAAAGCTGTAGGTCCCATAGTTGCCCTGGCCATTGGGCTCCTAATAAATAGTCCTTACTGAATAAAGTTGAACTCAGATAGTAACAGTGACTACACTCGTATATTTACACTCATCATACTCATTCACTCCTCATATTCTCCCATATCTTGACAATCGGCGTCTTAGAAATGAATAATGAATAATAATGAATATACCTTACTATGATGGTCCATTTGACTCTTACTAACTCCGCCAGGCATTTCTACAGTAATGACCTCTACATCTGGAAGTGTGGGAGGGTGATGGAACTGAACAGCCCCTTTGCTAGAAGTGGGGTGGTCACATCCTTCCTTCTAACTGAGATATCATAAACTTAAAATAAAGAAAGCTCCTTTGTTTAACATTATGTTAATCCTTGTTGGTTTGAATAATAACTTCCTAACCCATTCTTTGAAGGAACGATCTATGCATGTATTTAAATGTAACAGACTGCATAGGATCAACACTTCTTTTCTATATAGTAGGTTATTTACCTTTGTGATCCGTCAAGTAATCCAACATCACAAAGGTAAATCACACAAAGGACGGATCACAAAGGTAAATAACCTACTATATAGTGTTAATTCAGTAATCCGGAGGCCTAAACATGAAATTAGACTTCTTTCCTGCCTGGTTAGATATCTGTTAAGGTAAAAAATGGTACTACCATAATATATGGCAGTTTTTGAAACTTCCTATTGCATATTTCATGAATGATCATACTTCATGAAAATAGAGGGATCCATAACTACCTAAAATCAAATCATATTCTTGAAAAATATAACATATTCATAAAATATAAATACCTACTTATTTTTATGTCTACTAATATGCATTAACTAAGGGGTACCTCCAACAGATTGAGTTTATGTACTTTATTTCCAAATTAACAGATGCTTACGATGACTCGATATTGATGAAATGTACAATTCCAATTATTATAAAGCCTAGCACATCTTAAGTTCATTACTGGTACATAAATATGAAACATTGTTATAATTCTATCTATGTAGTGCATCCTTGCCCTTATAGTAATATATATGGATGTTGTATATGTTTTAATATGATAACCCTAAGGTTATTTTAAATAAAGTCACAAAATCTTCATAGCTAATGTTTCGGCTCCCCAAGTTTTCAGTAATCAGCCATTATAGCTTTTCTTTAAGAGAGAAACTATGAAACAAGAGAGAGAAATTATAAAAGAAATATGCACTGTCTTCTAAGTCAACAAACAAATATTATAATAAGCCTTAATTGAAGTAATAGAATGCCAAAAAACAGTACTCATAAAGACACCATTCAAAACTTGTTAAATAACAATAACTTATTCCCCAACTAATGGAAGTCGGCCTAAGAATAACAAAATATATTTGAACGGTTTATATGTATTGTTTAGTTAAAAAATTACTATTTGTACTGCAATCTAGGAGAATAGTAACTATTCCTTTGAGGGAATCTAACAAAGTTCCAATCCGATACAAGTTGATAAAACTTTGATTGAAAACGTATTCAACGGAAAACTTGCATCCAATACAATCAAACAAGTAAGTGAGTGTGTTCAAGTAAATAATAAAGAAAGTTTTTGAATACATTGACTGTTAACTAACAATAAAGTTAAACCAACAAAACAACAATTGATTAAAATAGTTTAATGTTATTTTAAGAATTACTACTGTTGATAATTACCCTAAAATACTTATTTAACTAAACGTTTGTATTTTTATATAAAATACATTAACATGTCTCTCTTGTATGATACTCACATTTACAATCTGTTAGCAATGCGACATGCAGACATGCAGACATGCAATGCGCACTTAGTTATACTACAAGGTCTGCCAATAACGCCCCTTATATTACATAATAAAATCGATTTTGACTGTAGTGCTCTTGTCAAGTATACATAAATGACATGTCTGGATTTATAAAATATCACTCACTAACATTTTTGCTATTTATATTTATTTTAAATACATTTTCTAATAACAATCAGTATAATAGTTTTAAATTAATTAACAATGTTGAAGATGATTCTATTTTAAAATAGACAACACTTTAAAAAAATTACGTTACATGACCTGTTTGCCTAAGACTGAAGGTAGACCGTATCCAATAGTTTTGAGCACGTTCTTAAGTGGCCTACACAAAGTCAACATGCAAGAGTGACATGCTAAATCGACCGTGTGTATGCCAGAAACGACGTAGGGAAATGAATAAAATAAAGAGTTGTTTAGTGGAATGGGTGTAAACGAAGCATATCAGCCTAAATTATGGTATTATGATCAGTTGTTGTTCTTGACGGATCAAGATGTACCTACAGAGACAGAAGTTAACATCATACTGAATCGCTAAAATAACCATGTATAGGTCACTCAACGGTCATGTCATAGACAACATCATAGTTAATGTGAGGTGAGATCAGTGACTTTATGAGCATTTATTTCATGTTCAGAGGCAAATATTTTACGACTATGAATCCCAGAAAACATTCTGTCATAGGATTCTGTTGTGTAATCAAACCAACCTAATTGATTGGTCAGTGTCAGTCCAAGACATTTGGACTTGTCTTAAGCTCATCACTTATTAATAATAGTTGTATTTATTATTCATTGATATTCGTTCCTATTATTTATTTATTTATTATTTTATCTGAGTATTTATTATTTGTTATATGTTTTTATTTTCTGTTGGTTATAAGGTATAATCATTGAGCATGGTTTCCATTTATACTTAGTTCATTATTAACTGGCATTTTAATTAATATGCTGCTCATTTTGATATTCGTGAATGTTATATATTGTAGATATTAGTTTTATTTGTTCAAAGTTTGTCATTTTTTCTTGTAAAAAACGTAAATGCGTAATGGGTTTATTATTGAAATAAATAAATAAATAAAGACTCCTAATCTTATCTATAACCTTATCTATAAATGGAAAATTGTGGTTGTTAAGTAACAATCGCCAAATCTTTAAAGAGGAGAAAGCGATGGTAGGCGCTATCAAACGCTTTAGAAAAATAAGAAAGGTTAAATTTTAAATCTGATTTTTGTTCATCTTATAACGAATATCACCAGTAATTCATTAAAGGCACAGGTAGTACTATGTTTAGAACGGAATTCAGACTGGCCATAGCACATTAATCAATTAGATTTAAAAAAATAAGAAACCTATTAATACACTACTCTCTCAAGACATTTAGATAAAGCTAATACAATGCTAGTGAGTCTAAATTCAATGGGGCTCAGGTTACATTTTTGTTGTTGTTGTTATAAGGATCGTTTAGTGAAAGATTTCCTACCGGTTGGAAATTTAGACAGTGAAAACTATTTCGTCGGAATGGCTGTAATATCAGAAATAATTATGGAGATAGTATATTGAATAATTATTTACAGAGGAATTTTATATTCCCTAACTGCACTTATGGATATCCTCGAGATAGCACCTGATGACTGAAGCAGTCACAAACGCAAATGAAAAGTGACTCTGAGCAAGAACAAGAGGATAACTACTCAACTCACAGACGTACTAACGATCACCAGATGTACCAATAGGTCAATCAACAAAATATTTGTTGATCAGGTTCAGAAATGTATTAATTGGAATATCACTTCTGGTTTTCACGATGCCAAGCTCCTTAATCCTTGATAATGAATATTTAGTTGACTGCTGGCCTGAGAAAGGTCTGATATAAAGCATAATTTTAGAGGTACGCAGTTCTTACTTTGTTCTATTTCTTAAACATATTTTACTAAACCCAGCCAAGCACAGACTTTGTGCGTTTTATTTACGAAATACAGAATCGTTTTGGCTCTGAAGTTGACGAATAAAACCTGTAATCCAAGGTGCAGGCTGTCTGGTGACTCGTTTTGAAACTAATGGGGCACGATAGTCACAAAGAGAAGATACGAACAAGTTAAACTTGTTTATGATGATATCAACACAATCAGCTATGAGAAAGCCATTCCAATTTAATTTACGAACGTGGTTAAGAGGAGCTTCATGATTTATATATTTAAACTTTGTAAAGGTGATAAGCCTAGGATTATAGGGAGTGTACAGCATTTTCACACTCAGGATTAAGTGTGTAAACACTAAGATATAAGGGTAGTTAAAAATCTTACATTTCCTTTTCGAGGACGTAGGAATCTGTATGCAAAATGTTACATCCCCATGGTTTAGGGAACACGAAGTCTACAAAATTCAGTAGTGCTTTGGATTAGATTACTGTATTGTAATTCTAATTGTTACTGAACATTTGTTTATTAAAAATGGTTAAATGATGTTGAATGGATATAAAACAGTAGTTGTTGTTAAAATGACGCAATGTTTCATTTTTGGTAATTTAAAATATAATATGGCGTCCCTAAGACATTAAATATACATTAAGGTTTAATGTTTTGAAACATTTCTCTTAGTAAAATGATTTACGCTGTTGTGTAAGAGTCACAGCTTGTTTCTATTTTTACAACTACGAATTGTGAGTGGAATCCTGTTTGAAGAATACTTAATATTTACTGTTTGCAATTATTTGACATTATGACCCTTTATATTTTTATTCATTATATATTAGTGTGTATCCTTACATTGTGAGTATATTATGTATTTTATGATAAGAACAGTAATTATTAAGAGATATATTGGATGTAATATTAAAAATCCTCAATAACTGATAAGTTATATTCATGTCAGAGTTCATATAAAACATTTTAAAAACCCAACCTCTCTCTCACTACGCTCGTAGATTTTGAAAGCTATTAATTCCCTGCTCTCTGTAATAATCAAAATTTACAAGAATAAAATTATCTAAGAAAGTACTAACTTCGTGTTTGAGCATCGGTCACTTAGTAAATTAATCTTAATATTGTCTCCTTACTTCCTCAATATTGGATTACAAGTTCCAAAATATCTATAGTGGAATTTCATCTTGAGATATTTGACCGAGTTAGTCTAGTTTTACGATTTATTTTTGGAACTATGAAAACCTATGTTAAATAATAGTTTTGGATTAAGAAAAAAGTAATTATCTGATCCGTTGTAGATAAAGCTTTTTTCGTAGATAAAAAAAAAAAAAAAAAAAAAAAATGGGAGACAGTACTAATCATTATAAAGTTACGAGTAGTTCGTTAATCGTCGATTCATTCGCATTTTTAAAGGATCATGTACGTTTTAATTATCTACTTAGAATTTTTACTGAACGTTTTAGTATATCTTTTTCTTGCTTGATTCTTTTTTAAACTATACATTTTTCTCAAAACTAAGACGATTCATCTTAAACATTCCCTTAATACTACTTTGAAACAGAAAATATTGCACCAACGTAAAAGTTAAAAATTACAATACATAAACAATTGTTGTATCACTATAATATGTTAAGTATCCTTAGAGAAATATATACCTATAGATTAGTGCTTTTAAATTTTACATTTTTGAGTAATAAGAATAGAACATGACCATGAGAATATAAAAAAATAGATAAAAAAGCATTGCAGCATCTCATTGTTAAAGGAACTGTAAGAATCACTTAATATTTCAAAGACTAATGAATTGGATTAAATAATTATTATTACACAGTCTTATAGTATGTTTAGCAGATGTCTTTGTAGGACCAGAATCTATTTATTTTTAATACAACAACGCCCAAATGACCAATCATATATCATTAAATTCCCTAAGTGGTAGTGTTGATTACCCTTTCCTCCATATACCACCAGATTTAAAAGTCACGAAGAAGTTAAAGTGGAATCAACGACTTAATTTTGTTTCAATTTATTTTCTTTACACAAGAATTTTGCAGAGTTTAAGGCTGGTTTAATTATTTATTTATTTATTAATAATTGTTTGTTTTCAAAGCATATCTAATTATTGCATTTTGAACCCCTTAACTAAAGTATGATATATAGTATAAAAATATAGAAAAGAAAGTTTATATTTGAGGAATAAAATATTTCAGTTGCTTCGGAAACATTAGTAAACTTGAGATTCATTTTAACTTTCTTGCTGTGAATGGATAAATATTGTGGTTGCAGCAGGCCCTTGCCAGTGTAGAGATGAGATGGGAACTATTTAACTTTCTTGCTGTGAATGGATAAATATTGTGGTTGCAGCAGGTCCTTGCCAGTGTAGAGGTGAGATGGGAACTATTTAACTTTCTTGCTGTGAATGGATAAATGTTGTGGTTGCAGCAGGTCCTTGCCAGTGTAGAGGTGAGGTGGGAACTATTTAACTTTCTTGCTGTGAATGGATAAATGTTGTGGTTGCAGCAGGTCCTTGCCAGTGTAGAGGTGAGGTGGGAACTATTTAACTTTCTTGCTGTGAATGGATAAATATTGTGGTTGCAGCAGGCCCTTGCCAGTGTAGAGGTGAGATGGGAACTATTTAAATTTTTTGCTGTGAATGGATAAATGTTGTGGTTGCAGCAGGTCCTTGCCAGTGTAGAGGTGAGGTGAAAACTATTTAACTTTCTTGGTGTGAATGGATAAATATTGTGGTTGCAGCAGGCCCTTGCCAGTGTAGAGGTGAGATGGGAACTATTTAACTTTCTTGCTGTGAATGGATAAATATTGTAGTTGCAGCAGGCCCTTGTCAGTGTAGAAGTGATATGGGAACTTTTTTAACTTTCTTACTGTGAATGGATAAATATTGTGGTTGCAGCAGGCCCTTGCCAATATAGAGGTGAGATGGGAACTATTTAACTTTCTTAACGTGAATGGATAAATATTGTGGTTGCAGCAGGCCCTTGCCAGTGTAGAGGTGAGATGGAAACTATTTAAATTTCTTACTGTGAATGGATAAATATTGTGGTTGCAGCAGGCCCTTGCCAGTGTAGAGGTGAGATGGGAACTATTTAACTTTCTTACTGTGAATGGATAAATATTGTGGTTGCAGCAGGCCCTTGCTAGTGTAGAGGTGAGATGGGAACTATTTAACTTTCTTACTGTGAATGGATAAACATTGTGGTTGCAGCAGGCCCTTGCCAGTATAGAGGTGAGATGGTACTATTTAACTTTCTTGCTGTGAATGGATAAATGTTGTGGTTGCAGCAGGTCCTTGCCAGTGTAGAGGTGAGGTGAAAACTATTTAACTTTCTTGGTGTGAAGGGATAAATATTGTGGTTGCAGCAGGCCCTTTCCAGTGTAGAGGTGAGATGGGAACTATTTAACTTTCTTGCTGTGAATGGATAAATATTGTGGTTGCAGCAGGCCCTTGCCAGTGTAGAGGTGAGATGGGAACTATTTAACTTTCTTGCTGTGAATGGATAAATATTGTGGTTGCAGCAGGCCCTTGTCAGTGTAGAAGTAATATGGGAACTTTTTTAACTTTCTTACTGTGAATGGATAAATATTGTGGTTGCAGCAGGCCCTTGCCAATATAGAGGTGAGATGGGAACTATTTAACTTTCTTAACGTGAATGGATAAATATTGTGGTTCCAGCAGGCCCTTGCCAGTGTAGAGGTGAGATGGAAACTATTTAAATTTCTTACTGTGAATGGATAAATATTGTGGTTGCAGCAGGCCCTTGCCAGTGTAGAGGTGAGATGGGAACTATTTAACTTTCTTACTGTGAATGGATAAATATTGTGGTTGCAGCAGGCCCTTGCTAGTGTAGAGGTGAGATGGGAACTATTTAACTTTCTTACTGTGAATGGATAAACATTGTGGTTGCAGCAGGCCCTTGCCAGTATAGAGGTGAGATGGTACTATTTAACTTTCTTGCTGTGAATGGATAAATGTTGTGGTTGCAGCAGGTCCTTGCCAGTGTAGAGGTGAGGTGAAAACTATTTAACTTTCTTGGTGTGAATGGATAAATATTGTGGTTGCAGCAGGCCCTTTCCAGTGTAGAGGTGAGATGGGAACTATTTAACTTTCTTGCTGTGAATGGATAAATATTGTGGTTGCAGCAGGCCCTTGCCAGTGTAGAGGTGAGATGGGAACTATTAAACTTTCTTGCTGTGAATGGATAAATATTGTGGTTGCAGCAGGCCCTTGTCAGTGTAGAAGTGATATGGGAACTTTTTTAACTTTCTTACTGTGAATGGATAAATATTGTGGTTGCAGCAGGCCCTTGCCAATATAGAGGTGAGATGGGAACTATTTAACTTTCTTAACGTGAATGGATAAATATTGTGGTTGCAGCAGGCCCTTGCCAGTGTAGAGGTGAGATGGAAACTATTTAAATTTCTTACTGTGAATGGATAAATATTGTGGTTGCAGCAGGCCCTTGCCAGTGTAGAGGTGAGATGGGAACTATTTAACTTTCTTACTGTGAATGGATAAATATTGTGGTTGCAGCAGGCCCTTGCTAGTGTAGAGGTGAGATGGGAACTATTTAACTTTCTTACTGTGAATGAATAAATATTGTGGTTGCAGCAGGCCCTTGCCAGTATAGAGGTGAGAAAAGAACTATTTAACTTTCTTACTGTGAATGAATAAATATTGTGGTTGCAGCAGGCCCTTGCCAGTGTAGAGTTGAGATGGGAACTATTTAACTTTCTTACTGTGAATGGACAAATATTTTGGTTGCAGCAGGCCCTTGCCAGTGTAGAGGTGAGATGGGAACTATTTAACTTTCTTACTGGGAATAAATAAATATTGTGGTTGCAGCAGGCCCTTGCCAGTGTAGAGGTGAGATAGCAACTATTTAACCTTCTTACTGTAAATGGCTAAATATTGTGGTTGCAGCAGGCCCTTGCTAGTGTAGAGGAGAGATGGGAACTATTTAACTTTCTTACTGTGAATGGATAAATATTGTGGTTGCAGCAGGACCTTGCCAGTATAGAGGTGAGATGGGAACTATTTAACTTTCTTACTATGAATAGATAACTATTGTGGTTGCAGCAGCCCCTTGCCAGTATAGAGGTGAGATGGGAACTATTTAACTTACTTACTGTGAATGGATAAATATTCTGGTTGCAGCAGTCCCTTGCCAGTATAGAGGTGAGATGGGAACTATTTAACTTTCTTACTGTGAATGGACATATATTATGGTTGCAGCAGGCCCTTGCCAGTGTAGAGGTGAGATGGGAACTATTTAACTTTCTTACTGTGAATGGATAAATATTGTGGGTGCAGCAGGCCCTTGCCAGTGTAGAGGTGAGATAGGAACTATTTAACTTTCTTACCGTGAATGGATAAATATTGTGGTTGCAGCAGGCCCTTTCCAGTATAGAGTTGAGATAGGAACTATTTAACTTTCTTACTGTGAATGGATAAATATTGTGGTTGCAGAAGGCCCTTGCCAGTATAGAGGTGAGATAGGAACTATTTAACTACTTTGCTGTGATTGGATAAATATTGTGGTTGCAGCAGGCTCTTGCCAGTGTAGAGGTGAGATAGGAACTATTTAACTTTCTTGCTGTGAATGGATAAATATTGTGGTTACAGCAGGCCCTTGCCAGTATAGAGGTGAGAGGGGAACTATTTAACCTTCTTACTGCGAATTTATAAATATTTAAATATTGTGGTTGCAGCAGGCCCTTGCCAGTATAGAGTTGAGATAGGAACTATTTAACTTTCTTACTGTGAATGGATAAATATTGTGGTTGCAGAAGGCCCTTGCCAGTATAGAGGTGAGATAGGAACTATTTAACTACTTTGCTGTGATTGGATAAATATTGTGGTTGCAGCAGGCTCTTGCCAGTGTAGAGGTGAGATAGGAACTATTTAACTTTCTTATTGTGAATGGATAAATATTGTGGTTGCAGCAGGTCCTTGCCAGTGTAGAAGTGAGATAGGAACTATTTAACTTTCTTACTGTGAATGTATAAATATTATGGTTGCAGCAGGCCCTTGCCAGTGTAGAGGTGAGATGGGAACTATTTAACTTTCTTAATATAAATAAATAAATATTGTGGTTGCAGCAGGCCCTTGCCAGTATAGAGGGGAGATAGGAACTATTTAACTTTCTTACTGTGAATGGATAAATATTGTGGTTGCAGAAGGCCCTTGCCAGTATAGAGGTGAGATAGGAACTATTTAACTACTTTGCTGTGATTGGATAAATATTGTGGTTGCAGCAGGCTCTTGCCAGTGTAGAGGTGAGATAGGAACTATTTAACTTTCTTGCTGTGAATGGATAAATATTGTGGTTACAGCAGGCCCTTGCCAGTATAGAGGTGAGAGGGGAACTATTTAACCTTCTTACTGCGAATTTATAATTATTTAAATATTGTGGTTGCAGCAGGCCCTTGCTAGTATAGGGTTGAGATGGGAACTATTTAACCTTCTTACTGTGAATGGATAACTATTGTGGTTGCAGCAGGCCCTTGCCAGTGTAGAGGTAAGATAGGAACTATTTAACTTTCTTACTGTGAATGGATAAATATTGTGGTTGCAGCAGGTCCTTGCCAGTGTAGAGGTGAGATGGGAACTATTTAACATTCTTACTGTGAATGGATAAATATTGTGGTTGCAGAAGGCCCTTGTCAGTGTAGAAGTGAGATAGGAACTATTTAACTACTTTGCTGTGATTGGATAAATATTGTGGTTGCAGCAGGCTCTTGCCAGTGTAGAGGTGAGATAGGAACTATTTAACTTTCTTATTGTGAATGGATAAATATTGTGGTTGCAGCAGGTCCTTGCCAGTGTAGAAGTGAGATAGGAACTATTTAACTTTCTTACTGTGAATGTATAAATATTATGGTTGCAGCAGGCCCTTGCCAGTGTAGAGGTGAGATGGGAACTATTTAACTTTCTTAATATGAATGAATAAATATTGTGGTTGCAGCAGGCCCTTGCCAGTATAGAGGGGAGATAGGAACTATTTAACTTTCTTACTGTGAATGAATAAATATTGTGGTTGCAGCAGGTCCTTGCCAGTGTAGAGGTGAGATCTGACCTATTTAACTTTCTTACTGTGAATGAATAAATATTGTGGTTGCAGCAGGCCCTTGCCAGTATAGAGGTGAGATAAGAACTATTTAAATTTCTTACTGTGAATGAATAAATATTGTGGTTTCAGCAGGCCCTTGCCAGTGTAGAGGTGAGATGGGAACTATTTAACTTTCTTACTATGAATGAATAAATATTGTGGTTGCAGCAGGCCCTTGCCAGTGTAGATTTGAGATGGGAACTATTTAACTTTCTTACTGTGAATGGATAACTATTGTGGTTGCAGCAGGCCCTTGCCAGTGTAGCGTGAGATGGGAACTATTTAACTTTCTTACTGTGAATGAATAAATATTGTGGTTGCCGCAGGTCTTTGCCAGTGTAGAGGTGAGATGGGAACTATTTGACTTTCTTATTGTGAATGGATAAATATTAAGGTTCCAGCAGGCCCTTGCCAGTGTAGAGGTGAGATGGGAACTATTTAACTTTCTTACTGTGAATGGATAAATATTGTGGTTGCAGCAGGTCCTTGCCAGTGTAGAGGTGAGATGGGAACTATTTAACTTTCTTACTGTGAATGGATAAATATTGTGGTTGCAGCAGGCCCTTGCCAGTGTAGAGGTGAGATGGGAACTATTTAACTTTCTTACTGTGAATGAATAAATATTGTGGTTGCAGCAGGTCCTTGCCAGTGTAGAGGTGAGATCTGAACTATTTAACTTTCTTACTGTGAATGAATAAATATTGTGGTTGCAGCAGGCCCTTGCTAGTATAGAGGTGAGATGGGAACTATTTAACTTTCTTACTGTGAATGGATAAATATTGTGGTTGCAGCAGGCCCTTGTCAATATAGAGGTGAGATAGGAACTATTTAACTTTCTTGCTGTGAATGGATAAATATTGTGGTTGCAGCAGGCCCTTGTCAGTATAGAGGTGAGATGGGAACTATTTAACTTTCTTACTGTGAATGGATAAATATTGTGGTTGCAGCAGGCCCTTGCCAGTGTAGAGGTGGGATGGGAACTATTTAACTTTCTTACTGTGAATGGATAAATATTGTGGTTGCAGCAGGCCCTTGCTAGTGTAGAGGTGAGATGGGAACTATTTAACTTTCTTACTGTGAATGGATAAACATTGTGGTTGCAGCAGGCCCTTGCCAATATAGAGGTGAGATGGGAACTATTTAACTTTCTTAACGTGAATGGATAAATATTGTGGTTGCAGCAGGCTCTTGCCAGTGTAGAGGTGAGATGGAAACTATTTAAATTTCTTACTGTGAATGGATAAATATTGTGGTTGCAGCAGGCCCTTGCCAGTGTAGAGGTGAGATGGGAACTATTTAACTTTCTTACTGTGAATGGATTAATATTGTGGTTGCAGCAGTCCCTTGCTAGTGTAGAGGTGAGATGGGAACTATTTAATTTTCTTACTGTGAATGGATAAACATTGTGGTTGCAGCAGGCCCTTGCCAGTATAGAGGTGAGATGGTACTATTTAACTTTCTTGCTGTGAATGGATAAATGTTGTGGTTGCAGCAGGTCCTTGCCAGTGTAGAGGTGAGGTGAAAACTATTTAACTTTCTTGGCTGTGAATGGATAAATATTGTGGTTGCAGCAGGCCCTTTCCAGTGTAGAGGTGAGATGGGAACTATTTAACTTTCTTGCTGTGAATGGATAAATATTGTGGTTGCAGCAGGCCCTTGCCAGTGTAGAGGTGAGATGGGAACTATTAAACTTTCTTGCTGTGAATGGATAAATATTGTGGTTGCAGTAGGCCCTTGTCAGTGTAGAAGTGATATGGGAACTTTTTTAACTTTCTTACTGTGAATGGATAAATATTGTGGTTGCAGCAGGCCCTTGCCAATATAGAGGTGAGATGGGAACTATTTAACTTTCTTAACGTGAATGGATAAATATTGTGGTTGCAGCAGGCCCTTGCTAGTGTAGAGGTGAGATGGGAACTATTTAACTTTCTTACTGTGAATGAATAAATATTGTGGTTGCAGCAGGCCCTTGCCAGTGTAGAGGTGAGATGGGAACTATTTAACTTTCTTACTGTGAATGGATAAATATTGTGGTTGCAGCAGGCCCTTGCCTAGTGTAGAGGTGAGATGGGAACTATTTAACTTTCTTACTGTGAATGAATAAATATTGTGGTTGCAGCAGGGCCCTTGCCAGTATAGAGGTGAGATGGGAACTATTTAACTTTCTTACTGTGAATGGAATAAATATTGTGGTTGCAGCAGGCCCTTGCCAGTGGTAGAGTTGAGATGGGAACTATTTAACTTTCTTACTGTGAATGGACAAATATTTGGTTGCAGCAGGCCCTTGCCAGTGTAGAGGTGAGATGGGAACTATTTAACTTTCTTACTGGGAATAAATAAATATTGTGGTTGCAGCAGGCCCTTGCCAGTGTAGAGGTGAGATGGAACTATTTAACTTTCTTACTGTGAATGGAATAAATATTGTGGTTGCAGCAGGCCCTTGCCAGTATAGAGGTGAGATAGGAACTATTTAACTTTCTTACTGTGAATGATAAATATTGTGGTTGCAGCAGGGCCCTTTGCCAGTATAGAGGTGAGATGGGAACTATTTAACTTTCTTACTGTGAATGGATAAATATTGTGGTTGCAGCAGGCCCTTGCCAGTGTAGAGGTGAGATGGGAACTATTTAACTTCTTACTGTGAATGGATAAAATATTGTGGGGTTGCAGCAGTCCTTGCCAGTGTAGAGGTGAGATGGAACTATTTAACTTTCTTACTGTGAATGGATAAATATTGTGGTTGCAGCAGGCCCTTGCCAGTGTAGAGGTGAGATGGGAACTATTTAACTTTCTTGCAGTGAATGGATAAATATTGTGGTTGCAGCAGGCCCTTGCCAGTGTAGAGGTGAGATAGGAACTATTTAACTTTCTTGCTATGAATGAATAAATATTGTGGTGCAGAAGGCCCTTGCCATTATAGAGGTGAGATGGGAACTATTAACTTTCTTACTGTGAATGGATAAATATTCTGGTTGCACGCAGGGCCCTTGCCAGTGTAGAGGTGAGATGGGAACTATTTAACTTTCTTACTGTGAATGGACATATATTGTGGTTGCACGCAGAGGCCCTTGCCAGTATAGAGGTGCGATTGGAACTATTTAACTTTCTTACTGTGATTGGATAAATTATTGTGGGTGCAGCAGGTCCTTGTCAGTGGTAGAGGATGAGATGGGAACTATTTTACTGTCTTACAGTGAATGGATAAATATTGTGGCTGCAGCAGGCCTGGCCAGTGTAGAGGTGAGATAGCAACTATTTAACCTTCTTACTGTAAATGGCTAAATATTGTGGTTGCAGAAGGCCCTTGCCAGTATAGAGGTGAGATAGGAACTATTTAACTACTTTGCTGTGATTGGATAAATATTGTGGTTGCAGCAGGCTCTTGCCAGTGTAAAGGTGAGATGGGAACTATTTAATTTTCTTGCTGTGAATGGATAAATATTGTGGTTGCAGCAGGCCCTTGCCAGTGTAGAGGTGAGATAGGGAACTATTTAACTGTCTTACGCTGATTTTGCTTTAAATATTGTTGGTTGCAGCAGGCCCTTGCCAGTATATAGGTGAGATGGGAACTATTTAACCTTCTTATCGGTGAATGGATAAATATTGTGGGTTGCAGCAGGGCCCTTGCCAGTGTAGAGGGTAGAGATGGGAACTATTTAACTTCTTACTGTGAATGGATAAATATTGTGGTTGCAGCAGCCCTTGCCAGTGTAGAGGTTAGATTGGAACTATTTAACTTTCTTACTGTGAATGGATAAAGATTGTGGTTGCAGCAGGGCCCTTGCCAGTGTAGAGGTGAGATGGGAACTATTTAACTTTCTTAACTGTGAATGGATATAGTATTGTGGTTGCAGCAGGCCCTTGCCAGTGTAGAGGTTGAGATGGGAACTATTTAACTTTCTTACTGTGAATGGATAAATTATTGTGGTTGCAGCAGCCCTTGCCAGTGTAGAGGTGAGATGGGAACTATTTAACTTTCTTACTGGGAATGGATAAATATTGTGGTTGCAGCAGGCCCTTGCCAGTGTAGAGGTGAGATAGCAACTATTTAACCTTCTTACTGTAAATGGGCTAAATATTGTGGTTGCAGCAGGGCCCTTGCTAGTGTAGAGTAGAGATGGGAACTATTTAACTTTCTACTGTGAATGGGATAAATATGGTTGGTTGCAGCAGGACCTTGCAGTGTAGAGGTGAGATGGGAACTATTTAACTTTCTTACCTATGAATAGATAACTATTGTGGTTGCAGCAGGCCCCTTGCCAGTATAGAGGTGAGATGGGAACTATTTAACTTTTCTTACTGTGAATGGATAAATATTGTGGTTGCAGCAGGTCCCTTGCCAGTGTTAGAGGTGAGATGGGAACTATTTAACTTTCTTACTGTGAATGGAATAAATATTGTGGTTGCAGCTGGCCCTTGCCAGTGTAGAGGTGAGATGGGAACTATTAACTTTCTTACTGTGAATGGAATAATATTTGTGGTTGCAGCAGGCCCTTGCCAGTGTAGAGGTTGAGATGGGAACTATTTAACTTTCTTACTGGAATTGAATAAATATTGTGGTTGCAGCAGGCCCTTGCCAGTGTAGAGGTGAGATAGGGAACTATTTAACTTTCTTACTGTGAATGGATAAATATTGTGGTTTGCAGAAGGCCCTTGCCAGTATAGAGGTGAGATAGGAACTATTTCAACTACTTTGCTGTGTTGGATAAATATTGTGGTTGCAGCAGCTCTTGCCAGTGTAGAGGTGAGATGGGAACTATTTAATTTTCTTAGCTGTGAATGGATAAAATATTGGTGGTTGCAGCAGGCCCTTGCCAGTGTAGAGGTGAGATAGGAACTATTTAACTTTCTTACTGTGATATGGATAAATATTGTGGTTGCAGCAGGCCCTTGCAGTATAGAGGTGAGATGGGAACTATTTAACATTCTTACTGTGAATGGATAAATATTGTGGTTGCAGCAGGCCCTTGCTAGTGTAGAGGTGAGATGGGAACTATTTAACTTTCTTACTGTGAATGGATAAATATTGTGGTTGCAGCAGGGCCCTTGCCAGTGTAGAGGTGAGATAGGAACTATTTAACTTTCTTACTGTGAATGGATAAATATTGTGGTTGCAGCAGTCCTTGCCTAGTATAGAGGTGAGATGGGAACTATTTAACTTTCTTACTGTGATGGATAAATATTGTGGTTGCAGCAGGGCCCTTGCCAGTGTAGAGGTGAGTTAGGAAACTATTTAACTTTCTTAGCTGTGAATGGATAAATATTGTGGTTGCAGCAGGCCCTTGCCAGTGTAGAGGTGAGATGGAACTATTTAACTTTCTTACTGTGAATGGATAAATATTGTGGTTGCAGCAGGCCCTTGCCAGTGTAGAGGTGAGATTGGAACTATTAACTTTCTTACTGTGAATGGATAAATATTGTGGTTGCAGCAGGCCTTGCAGTGTAGAGGTGAGATGGGAACTATTTAACTTTCTTACTGTGAATGGATAAATATTGTGGTTGCAGCAGGCCCTTGCCAGTATAGAGGTGAGATTGGAACTATTTAACTTTCTTACTGTGAATGGATAAATATTGTGGTTGCAGGCAGGACCTTGCCAGTGTAGAGGTGGGGTAAAAAACATTTAACTTTCTTGGGGGTGAATGGATAAATTTGGGGGTTGGAAAGGCGGGCCCCCTTTCCAGTGTAGGGTGAGTTTGGAAAAACTTTTTAAACTTTCTTCCCTGTAAAGGTTAAATATTTTTGGTTGAAAGCAGGCTATTCCCGTGTAGAGGTGAGATGGGAACTATTAAACTTTCTTGCTGTAAATGGAAAAAATATTGTGGTTGCGGGCAGGCCCTTGTCGTTAGAAGTGATAGGGGCCCCCTTTTTAAAACTTTCTTACTGTGAAGGGATAAATATTGTGGTTGCAGCAGGCCCTTGCCAATATAGGGGTTTGAGGGGAACTTTTTAAAACTTTTTAAACGTGAATGGATAAATTTTTGGGGTTGCGCGGGCCCCTTGCCGTTTTGGGGTTGAGAGGGAAAACTATTTAACTTTCTTACTGTGAATGGATAAATATTGTGGTTGCAGCAGGCCCTTGCCAGGTGTAGAGGGGAGATGGGAACTTTTTTTAATTTTCTTACTGTGAATGGATAAATATTGTGGTTGCAGCAGGCCCTTGCTAGTTTTTTGGGGGGGAGGTTGAGATGGGAACTTTTTAAACTTTCTTACTGTAAAAGAAAAAAATTTTGTGGTTGCAGCGGGCCCTTTTTCCCATTTTTGAGGTAAAAAAAGAACTTTTTAAACTTTTTTTTCTGTGAATAAATTTAAATATTTTTGGTTGAGCAGGCCCTTGCCAGTGTAAATTTGGAGGGAAAAACTTTTTAAACTTTCTTACTGTGAATGGACAAATATTTTGGTTGCAGAAGGCCTTGCCAGGGTGAGGTGAGGAGGGGAAAACTTTTTTAACTTTTTTTGGGGAAATAAATAAATATTGGGGTTTTGCAGGGGGCCCTTCCCAAAAGGGTGTAGAGGTGAGATGGAAAACTTTTTAAACCTTTTTAAATGAAAAAATGGCAAAATTTTTTGGGTGGTTGAAGCAGGCCCTTGTGGGTTTTGAGGAGGGGATGGGAACTATTTAACTTTCTTACTGTGAATGGATAAATATTGTGGGTTGCAGGCAGGTCCTTGCCAGTATAGAGGTGAGATGGGAACTATTTAACTTTCTTACTGTGAATGATAAATATTGTGGTTGCAGCAGGCCCTTGCCAGTGATAGAGGTGAGATGGAACTATTTAACTTTCTTACTGTGAATGGGATAATATTTTGGTTGCAGCAGGACCCTTGCCAGTGGTAGAGGTGAGATGGGAACTATTTTAACTTTCTTACTGTGAATGGATAAGATATTGTGGTTGCAGCAGGCCTTGCCTAGTGTAGAGGTGAGATGGGAACTATTAACTTTTCTTACTGTGAATGGATAAATATTGTGGTTGCAGCAGGCCCTTGCCAGTGTAGAGGGTGAGATAGGAACTATTTAACTTTCTTACTGTGAATGGATAAAAGATTGTGTTGCAGCAGGCCCTTGCCAGTATAGAGGTGAGATAGGAAACTTTTTAAAACTTTGTTACTGTGTTTTGGAAAAAATTATTTTTGGTTGCGGGAAGGGCCCCTTCCCAGTATAGGGGTGGGGATGGGAATTTTTTTAACAATTTTGCTGGATTGGAAAAATTATTGTGGTTGCGGGCAACCCCCTCTTCCCAGTGTAGAGGTGAGATGGGGGAACTATTTAATTTTTCTTGCTGTGAATGGATAAATTTTGGTGGTTACGCAGGCCCTTGCCAGTATAGAGGTGGAGGGGAACTTTTTAACCTTTTCCTTACTGCAAATTTTAAAAAAATTTTTAAAAATATTGTGGTTGCAGCGGCCTTGTAGTATAGGGTTGAGATGGGAATATTTAACTTCTTACTTGAATGGATAAATTTTGGGGTTTGCAGCGGCCCCTTGCCAGGTAGGGGTGGATAGGAACGTTTTAAACTTTCCTTACTGTAAAATGGTAAATATTTTTGGTTGCAGCAGGTCTTCCCAGGGTTAGAGGTGAGATGGGAAAACTATTTAACTTTTTTTATTTTGTGAATGGAATATATTATGGTTGCAAAGGCCCCTTTTTTTTTTCCAGTTTTAGAGGTGAGAGGGGAACTTTTTTAACTTTTTACTTTTGAATGGTTAAAAAAATTGGGGTTTTGCTGCAGGGCCCTTTGCCGTGTAGGGGTGAGATAGGAACTATTTAATTTCTTATTGTGAATGGATAAAAAATTGGGGTTGAAAGCGGGGCCCTTTTGCCAGTGTAGAAGTGGATGGGAAAAACTTTTTAAAACTTTCTTACTGTGAATGTTTAAATTTTATGGTTGAACCCGGCCCTTGAGGGAGGTGAGATGGGAACTATTTAACCTTTTTTAATATAAAATGAATAAATATTGGGGTTGAGCAGGCCTTCCCGTATAGAGGGGAGAAAGGAAACTATTTAACTTTTTTAAATGGGGAATGAAAAAAATATTGGGGTTTGGGCGGGAGGCCCTTGCCGGGTTTTAGAGGTGAGATCTTAAACCTATTTAACTTTCTTACTGTGAATGAATAAATTTTGGTGGTTGCAGCAGGCCCTTGCCAGTTAGAGGTGAGATAAGAACTATTTAAATTTTTTTACTGTGAATGAAAAAATTTATTGGGGGTTGGGCAGCGGGGCCCTTGGGCCATGTAGAGGTGAGGGGGAAAACTTTTTTAATTTCTTACTATAAATTTGAAAAAAATTTTGTGGTTGCAGCAGGCCTTGCCCAGTTGTAGTTTTGAGATAAAAATTTATTTAACTTTCTTTCTGTGAAGGGGAAAAACTTTTTTGGGTTGCAGCAGGCCCTTGTCAGTGTAGCGTGAGAGGGGGAACTATTTAACTTTTTTACTGTAAAATAAATAAATATTGGGGTTTGCCGCGGGGTCTTTCCCAGTGTGAGGTGGGGGAAGGGGGAAAACTATTTGACTTTCTTATTGTGAATGGATAAAATATTAAGGTTCCGCGGGCCCCTTGCCGGGTGTAGGGTGAGAGGGGGAATTTTTTAACCTTTCTTACTGTGAATGGATAAATTTTGGGTTGGTTGCGGGAGGCCCTTTGCCAGTGTGGGGGGGTGAGTTTTGGGAAACTTTTTAAACTTTCTTACTGTGAATGGATAAATTTTTTTGGTTTGCGGGCGGGCCCCTTGCAGTGTAGGGTGAGATGGGAAACTATTTAACTTTCTTACGTGAATGAAAAAATTATTTTTGGTTGCAGCAGGTCCTTGCGTGTAGGGGGTGAGATTAAAATATTTAATTTTCCTTACTGTGAATGAATAAATTTTTGGGGTTTTGCAGAAAGGCCCCTTGCTAGTTAGAGGTGAAAATGGAAAATTTATTTAACTTTTTACTGTGAAGGGGATAAATATTTTTGGTTGCGGGCAGGCCCTTGTCAATTTTTGAGGTGAAAAAGGGAAACTTTTTAAAATTTCTTGTTTTGTGAATGGATAAATATTTTTGGTTTGAGCAGGCCCTTTTTGTATAGGGGTGAGATGGGAACTTTTTAACTTTTTACTGTAAATGGATAAATATTGGGGTTTGCAGGGGCCCCTTTGCCAGTTTTTAGGGGGGTGAGAGGGGAAAATTTTTAAAAACTTTTTTTTATGGGGAATGGTTTAAATATTGTGGTTGCAGCGGCCCTTCCCAGTATATAGGTGAGATGGGAAAAAATTTAAAATTTCCCTTCTGGTTTGGATAAATATTTTGTTGCAGAGGCCCTTGGGTTGTGAGGTGAGATGGGAATTTTTTAAAAACTGTTTTTAAATGTGAATGGAAAAATTATTGTGGTTGCGGCGGCCCCTTGCTGGGTTTTAGGGGTGAGATGGGAACATTTAACTTTTTACTGTGAAGGGTTAAAAACATTGTGGTTGCACCCGGGGCCCCTTTGGGCCAGTATAGGGGTTTGAGTGGTACTATTTAACTTTTTTTGTGTGAATGGATAAATGTTGTGGTTGCAGCGGGGTCCTTCCCAGTGTAGAGGTGGGGTTTGGAAAACTATTTAACTTTTTTTGCTGTGAATGGATAAATATTTGGTTGCAGAAAGGCCCTTGCCTTTTTAAGGGGGAGGAATGGGAAACTTTTAAATTTTTTTTTGAATGGAAAAATGTTGTTTTTTGCAGCAGGCCCCTTGCCAGTGTAGAGTAAGGGGGAAAAACTTTTTAAACTTTATTGGTGTGAATGGATAAATATTGGGGTTTTTGCAGCGGCCCTTTCCAGTGTAGAGGTGAGGGGGAACTATTTAACTTTCTTGTTTCTTTGGGGGATATTTAAGAAATTTAAAATTTGTTCCCATTCACCCTCTCATGGAAAGGGGCCGGGCTGAAACCCACAATATTTATCCATTCACCCCAAGAATGTTAAATTTTTTCCCTCACCTCTACACTGGCAAGGACCTGTTTGAACCACAAATTTATCCATTAACACCCAAAAAATTTAAATAGTTCCTATCTCACCTTTAAAAGGGAAAGGGGCCTGCTGAAACCCAAACAATATTTACCCCTTCACAGCAAAAAAGGTTAAATATTTCCCCAACCTCCCTTACACGGGCAAGGACCTGCTGAAAACCAAAAACTTTTTAATCCATTCACAGCAAGAAAGTTAAAGGGTACCTTTCTCACCCTTCTATACGGGGCAAGGGCCTGCTGCAACCACAATGTTTACCCTTTCCCACATTTAAAAAAGGGTTAAATAGTTCCCATCTCACCTTACATAGAAGGGCCTGCTGAAACCCACAATTTTTTATCCATTCCCCAGAAAAGAAATTTAAAATTTGTTCCTATCCACCAAACACTGGCAAGGGCCGGGCTGAAACCACAATTTTTTTTAAAATTTCACAGTAAGCAGTTAAATATTTTTCCCATCTCCCCTCTCCCATGAAAAGGGTCCTGCTGCAACAAAATATTTTTTCCAATCACAGTAAGAAATTTTAAATATTTCCCCAATTAAACCTTTATATACTGGAAGGGGCCCTGCTGAAACTACAATATTTACCCTTTTCACATTAAGAAATTTAAATTTATTTCCCCATTTTCACCTCTACACGGGAAAGGGCCGGGTTTGAAAACCACAATATTTACCCTTTTCACATTAAGAAAGTTAAATATTTTTCCATTCACCTCTATACGGGGAACCAAGGGCCCTGCTGAAACCACAAATTTATCCTTTTACAGGGAAAGAAAGTTAAATATTTCCCTATTCCCCTCTTTTATTAACAAGGGCCTGCTGAAACCCAAAATATTTTCCATTCACAGTAAGAAATTTAAATATTTCCCCAAAATTTTCCCCTTTTTCTAGAAAGGGCCTGCTGAAACCAAAAAAATTTTTAATTCATTACATTTAAGAAAGTTAAAATAGTTCGGGTCTAAATTTCTCACTGGAAAGGGAAACCTGCTGCAACCACAATATTTATTCATTCACAGTAAAAAAGTTAAATATTTCCCCAAACCCTTAACCTCTACACTGGAAAGGGCCTGCTGCAACCAAAATTTTTACCCATTAAAGAAAGAAAGTTAAATAGTTGCCAGTGTAGAGGTGAGAGGGGAAAACTTTTAAATTTTTTACTGTAAATGGAAAAATTATTGTGGTTGCTGCGGGCCCCCTTCCATTGTAGAGGTGAGAGGGGAAACTATTTAACTTTTTTAAACTGTGAATGGAAAAATTTTTGTGGTTGCAGCGGGCCCCTTGCTAGTTTTTAGAGGTGAGAGGGAAAAACATTTAACTTTTTACTGTAAATTTGGTTTAAAAACCATTGGGGTTTTGCAGCGGCCTTGCCAGTATAGAGGTGGATGGTACTATTTAACTTTCTTGCTGGGGAAGGGGAAATTATATGTTGTGGTTGAGGGGGTTCCTTGCCAGTGTAGAGGTGAGGTGAAAACTATTTAACTTTCTTGTGTGAATGGATAAATATTGTGGTTGCAGCAGGCCCCTTTGCCAGTGTAGAGGTGAGATGGGAACTATTTAACTTTCTTACTGTGAATGGATAAATATTGTGGTTGCAGCAGGCCCTTGCCAGTGTAGAGGTGAGATGGGAACTATTTAACTTTCTTACTGTGAATGGATAAATATTGTGGTTGCAGCAGGCCCTTGCCAGTGTAGAGGTGAGATGGGAACTATTTAACTTTCTTACTGTGAATGGATAAATATTGTGGTTGCAGCAGGCTCTTGCCAGTGTAGAGGTGAGATGGGAACTATTTAACTTTCTTACTGTGAATGAATAAATATTTTGGTTGCAGCAGGCCCTTGCCAGTGTAGAGGTGAGACCGTATTGTGGTTGCAGCAGGCCCTTGCCAGTGTAGAGGTGAGATAGGAACTATTTAACTTTCTTACTGTGAATGGATAAATATTGTGGTTGCAGCAGGCCCTTGCCAGTGTAGAGGTGAGATGGGAACTATTTAACTTTCTTACTGTGAATGGATAAATATTGTGGTTGCAGCAGGCCCTTGTCAGTGTAGAGGTGAGATGGGAACTATTTAACTTTCTTGCTGTGAATGGATAAATATTGTGGTTGCAGCAGGCCCTTGCCAGTGTAGAGGTGAGATGGGAACTATTTAACTTTCTTGCTGTGAATGGATAAATATTGTGGTTGCAGCAGGCCCTTGTCAGTGTAGAGGTGAGATGGGAACTATTTAACTTTCTTGCTGTGAATGGATAAATATTGTGGTTGCAGCAGGCCCTTGCAGTATAGAGGTGAGATGGGAACTATTTAACTTTCTTACTGTGAATGGATAAATATTGTGGTTGCAGCAGGCCCTTGCCAGTGTAGAGGTGAGATGGGAACTATTTAACTTTCTTACTGTGAATGGATAAATATTGTGGTTGCAGCAGGCCCTTGCCAGTATAGAGGTGAGATGGGAACTATTTAACTTTCTTACTGTGAATGGATAAATATTGTGGTTGCAGCAGGCCCTTGCCAGTGTAGAGGTGAGATGGGAACTATTTAACTTTCTTACTGTGAATGGATAAATATTGTGGTTGCAGCAGGCCCTTGCCAGTGTAGAGGTGAGATGGGAACTATTTAACTTTCTTACTGTGAATGGATAAATATTGTGGTTGCAGCAGGCCCTTGCCAGTGTAGAGGTGAGATGGGAACTATTTAACTTTCTTACTGTGAATGGATAAATATTGTGGTTGCAGCAGGCCCTTGCCAGTATAGAGGTGAGATAGGAACTATTTAACTTCTTACTGTGAATGGATAAATATTGTGGTTGCAGCAGGCCCTTGCCAGTGTAGAGGTGAGATGGGAACTATTTAACTTTCTTACTGTGAATGGATAAATATTGTGGTTGCAGCAGGCCCTTGCCAGTGTAGAGGTGAGATGGGAACTATTTAACTTTCTTACTGTGAATGGATAAATATTGTGGTTGCAGCAGGCCCTTGCCAGTATAGAGGTGAGATGGGAACTATTTAACTTTCTTACTGTGAATGGATAAATATTGTGGTTGCAGCAGGCCCTTGCCAGTATAGAGGTGAGATGGGAACTATTTAACTTTCTTACTGTGAATGGAAAATATTGTGGTTGCAGCAGGCCCTTGCCAGTGTAGAGGTGAGATGGGAACTATTTAACTTTCTTACTGTGAATGGATAAATATTGTGGTTGCAGCAGGCCCTTGCCAGTGTAGAGGTGAGATGGGAACTATTTTACATTCTTACTGTGAATGGATAAATATTGTGGTTGCAGCAGGCCCTTGCCAGTGTAGAGGTGAGATAGGAACGATTTAACTTTCTTACTGTGAATGGATAAATATTGTGGTTGCAGCAGGTCCTTGCCAGTGTAGAGGTGAGATAGGAACTATTTAACTTTCTTACTGTGAATGGATAAATATTGTGGTTGCAGCAGGTCCTTGCCAGTGTAAAGGTGAGATAGGGAACTATTTAACTTTCTTACTGTGAATGTATAAATATTATGGGTTGCAGCAGGCCCTTGCCAGTGTAGAGGTGAGATGGGAACTATTTAACCTTCTTAATATGAATGAATAAATATTGTGGTTGCAGCAGGCCCTTGCCAGTTAGAGGGGAGATAGGAACTATTTAACTTTCTTACTGTGAATGAATAAATATTGTGGTTGCAGCAGGTCCTTGCCAGTGTAGAGGTGAGATCTGACCTATTTAACTTTCTTACTGTGAATGAATAAATATTGTGGTTGCAGCAGGCCCTTGCCAGTATAGAGGTGAGATAGAACTATTTAAATTTCTTACTGTGAATGATATAATATTGTGGTTGCAGCAGGTCCTTGCCAGTGTAGAGGTGAGATGGGAACTATTTAACTTCTTACTATGAATGATAAATATTGTGGTTGCAGCAGGCCCTTGCCAGTGTAGATTTGAGATAAGAACTATTTAACTTTCTTTCTGTGAATGGATAACTATTGTGGTTGCAGCAGGCCCTTGTCAGTGTAGCGTGAGATGGGAACTATTTAACTTTCTTACTGTGAATGAATAAATATTGTGGTTGCAGCAGGTCCTTTGCCAGTGTAGAGGTGAGATGGGAACTATTTGACTTTCTTATTGTGAATGGAATAAATATTAAGGTTGCAGCAGGCCCTTGCCAGTGTAGAGGTGAGATGGGAACTATTTAACTTTCTTACTGTGAATGAATAAATATTGTGGTTGCAGCAGGTCCTTGCCAGTGTAGAGGTGAGATGGGAACTATTTAACTTTCTTACTGTGAATGGATAAATATTGTGGTTGCAGCAGGCCCTTGCCAGTGTAGAGGTGAGATGGGAACTATTTAACTTTCTTACTGTGAATGAATAAATATTGTGGTTGCAGCAGGTCCTTGCCAGTGTAGAGGTGAGATCTGAACTATTTAACTTTCTTACTGTGAATGAATAAATATTGTGGTTGCAGCAGGCCCTTGCTAGTATAGAGGTGAGATGGGAACTATTTAACTTTCTTACTGTGAATGGATAAATATTGTGGTTGCAGCAGGCCCTTGTCAATATAGAGGTGAGATAGGAACTATTTAACTTTTTTGCTGTGAATGCATAAATATTGTGGTTGCAGCAGGCCCTTGTCAGTATAGAGGTGAGATGGGAACTATTTAACTTTCTTACTGTGAATGGATAAATATTGTGGTTGCAGCAGGCCCTTGCCAGTGTAGAGGTGAGATGGGAACTATTTAACTTTCTTACTGTGAATGGATAAATATTGTGGTTGCAGCAGGCCCTTGCCAGTATATAGGTGAGATGGGAACTAAATAACTTTCTTACTGTGATTGGATAAATATTTTGTTGCAGCAGGACCTTGTCAGTGTAGAGGTGAGATGGGAACTATTTAACTGTCTTACTGTGAATGGATAAATATTGTGGTTGCAGCAGGCCTTTGCCAGTGTAGAGGTGAGATGGGAACTATTTAACTTTCTTACTGTGAATGGATAAATATTGTGGTTGCAGCAGGCCCTTGTCAGTATAGAGGTGAGATGGGAACTATTTAACTTTCTTACTGTGCATGAATAAATATTGTGGTTGCAGCAGGCCCTTGCTAGTATAGAAGTGAGATGGGAACTATTTAACTTTCTTACTGTGAATGGATAAATATTGTGGTTGCAGCAGGCCCTTGTCAGTATAGAGGTGAGATGGTCACTATTTAACTTTCTTACTGTGAATGGATAAATATTGTGGTTGCAGCAGACCCTTGCCAGTGTAGAGGTGAGATGGGAACTATTTAACTTTCTTACTGTGAATGGATAAATATTGTGGTTGCAGCAGTCCCTTGCCAGTGTAGAGGTGAGATGGGAACTATTTAACTTTCTTACTGTGAATGGATAAATATTGTGGTTGCAGCAGGCGCTTGCCAGTATATAGGTGAGATGGGAACTATTTAACTTTCTTACTGTGATTGGACAAATATTTTGTTGCAGCAGGCCCTTGTCAGTGTAGAGGTGAGATGGGAACTATTTAACTGTTTTACTGTGAATGGTTAAATATTGTGGTTGCAGCAGGCCCTTGCCAGTGTAGAGGTGAGATGGGAACTATTTAACTTTCTTACTGTGAATGGATAAATATTGTGGTTGCAGCAGGCCCTTGCCAGTGTAGAGGTGAGATGGGAACTATTTAACTTTCTTACTGTGAATGGATAAATATTGTGGGTGCAGCAGGCCCTTGCCAGTGTAGAGGTGAGATAGCAACTATTTAACCTTCTTACTGTAAATGGCTAAATATTGTGGTTGCAGCAGGCCCTTGCTAGTGTAGAGGAGAGATGGGAACTATTTAACTTTCTTACTGTGAATGGATAAATATTGTGGTTGCAGCAGGACCTTGCCAGTATAGAGGTGAGATGGGAACTATTTAACTTTCTTACTATGAATAGATAACTATTGTGGTTGCAGCAGCCCCTTGCCAGTATAGAGGTGAGATGGGAACTATTTAACTTACTTACTGTGAATGGATAAATATTCTGGTTGCAGCAGTCCCTTGCCAGTGTAGAGGTGAGATGGGAACTATTTAACTTTCTTACTGTGAATGAATAAATATTGTGGTTGCAGCAGGTCCTTGCCAGTGTAGAGGTGAGATCTGAACTATTTAACTTTCTTACTGTGAATGAATAAATATTGTGGTTGCAGCAGGCCCTTGTCAGTATAGAGGTGAGATGGGAACAATTTAACTTTCTTACTGTGAATGGATAAATATTGTGGTTGCAGCAGGCCCTTGCCAGTGTAGAGGTGAGATGGGATCTATTTAGTTTTCTTGCTGTGAATGGATAAATATTGTGGTTGCAGCAGGCCCTTGCCTGTATATAGGTGAGATGGGAACTATTTAACTTTCTTACTGTGATTGGATAAATATTTTGTTGCAGCAGGCCCTTGTCAGTTTAGAGGTGAGATGGGAACTATTTAACTGTCTTACTGTGAATGGATAAATATTGTGGTTGCAGCAGGCCCTTGCCAGTGTAGAGGTGAGATGGGAACTATTTAACTTTCTTACTGTGAATGGATAAATATTGTGGTTGCAGCAGGCCCTTGTCAGTATAGAGGTGAGATGGGAACTATTTAACTTTCTTACTGTGAATGAATAAATATTGTGGTTGCAGCAGGCCCTTGCTAGTATAGAGGTGAGATGGGAACTATTTAACTTTCTTACTGTGAATGGATAAATATTGTGGTTGCAGCAGGCCCTTGTCAGTATAGAGGTGAGATAGGAACTATTTAACTTTTTTGCTGTGAATGGATAAATATTGTGGTTGCAGCAGGCCCTTGTCAGTATAGAGGTGAGATGGGAACTATTTAACTTTCTTACTGTGAATGGATAAATATTGTGGTTGCAGCAGGCCCTTGCCAGTGTAGAGGTGAGATGGGAACTATTTAACTTTCTTACTGTGAATGGATAAATATTGTGGTTGCAGCAGGCCCTTGCCAGTATATAGGTGAGATGGGAACTATTTAACTTTCTTACTGTGATTGGATAAATATTTTGTTGCAGCAGGACCTTGTCAGTGTAGAGGTGAGATGGGAACTATTTAACTGTCTTACTGTGAATGGATAAATATTGTGGTTGCAGCAGGCCCTTGCCAGTGTAGAGGTTAGATGGGAACTATTTAACTTTCTTACTGTGAATGGATAAATATTGTGGTTGTAGCAGGCCCTTGCCAGTATAGAGGTGAGATGGGAACTATTTACCTATCTTACTGTGAATGGATAAATATTTTGTTGCAGCAGGCCTTTGTCAGTGTAGAGTCGAGATGGGAACTATTTAACTGTCTTACTGTGAATGGATAACTATTGTGGTTGCAGCAGGCCCTTGCCAGTATATAGGTGAGATGGGAACTATTTAACTTTCTTGCTGTGAATGGATAAATATTTTGTTGCAGCAGGCCCTTGCTATTATAGAGGTGAGATAGGTACTATTTCACTTTCTTACTGTGAATGGATAAATATTGTGGTTGCAGCAGGCTCTTGCCAGTATAGAGGTGAGATGGGAACTATTTAACTTTCTTACTGTGAATGGATAAATATTGTGGTTGCAGCAGGCCCTTGTCAGTGTAGAGGTGAGATGGGAAGTATTTAACTTTCTTACTGTGAATGGATAAATATTGTGGTTGCAGCAGGCCCTTGCCAGTATAGAGGTGAGATGGGAACTATTTAACTTTCTTGCTGTGAATGGATAAATATTGTGGTTGCAGCAGACCCTTGTCAGTGTAGAGGTGAGATGGGAACTATTTAACCTATTTTGAATCCATTTACGTTCTGATTGAAGTGAGAAAGTCTACTAAGAAAGAGTATCAATACCTTTTTCAAACTATCACTTTATCATGCAAGTCTGTTGTGATCTGTTATTTTTATTAACACTTTAAAAGTGATTGGTGTTTATGTCATTAACTTGAAAGTAATAATATGCCTTGGTGGTGTATTGTAATTTGCTTATGAAATAGCTACATTATAATGGTAATATATGTCTTGGGTGATATTACATAAGTAATTCCATTTAGCCATTTGGTATATTTTGCTGGCGTAAAAAAAGTATCTCATTGGGTCATAAACATATTTCCTCAGTTTTATCGATAGATGCAAAACTCTTTTTCAAT
The DNA here is from genome assembly GCA_035578905.1 of Stictocephala bisonia. NCBI lineage: Eukaryota > Metazoa > Arthropoda > Insecta > Hemiptera > Membracidae > Stictocephala > Stictocephala bisonia. The sequence continues at coordinate 14,344 of JAQJVL010001468.1, read as the reverse complement.
GTTATCATTTCAATAACCTTTACATGATTTGAGTGTTGTATTTCTAAAAATTCTATAATCAATAACAGAACCATGATCGAAAACATATACTAAGCGTACAGGCTCTCTAAAATTGAATCTCATTAAAATGTAAAGTAACCATGGTTGTTACTATTTACAAATATACTATCCGTGTGTAAAATTGTTTTGCATAAACATAATAATTTATCATGGGTTATATAAATCCTAGAAAATAACTGTAATAGCAAGACATTAAGTAAGAATCAATAACATTCTCGTAGATTTTTCAGAAATTTTCATCCATCACTAAGGCTGGTCGTCAAATTCATTGTTAATCGTGACCAATCTTCAGTCATTTTTCAATTAATGCACCACTGAAATATTTTTTTTTTTAGTGATTGCGTTGTTTCCATAAACTTAACTTCACACGATTGCCAATAACAAGAATTTTTAGCATGGAAAAATCACAAGCGAGGCCCTACCTCAACCACAAGTACACGAACGATGATACTTTATATCTCATACTTTTATAATGATAGGTTTGACGATTTAATTGATAGTTATGTTTAGAAAATAACAATTAATAATAGAGAAAAAATAAATTACCTTTAAACTCCAGGTGGGACAGAATTAAGTAAGAATTAATATGCACTTAAGGCATGATGAAAATTGTGTAAATGAAGATAACAATTTACAATGCTATTATTGTAATGATACCAACTGAAACATAAAACAGTATTAGCCATTACCCATGGCTGGAACTTATGGTGCAGTGTTGTAATCCAGGCACCTAGGAGCAAGCGGCCGAACTCAGTAATTTTACGTTTGACCCAATATCGTCATCATGGACGTAGTCCATTAATTTATCCGTCTACAGAGATCAGTATACAGAGTTATGACGCCTGAGTTTGTCAACACAGCTTCCCAAAAAAGACATACATCATGTGGTTCGGATTCCTCAACAAACTTTGGGTCGTTCAACACCTTGGTCAATATATTTTGCATCATGATATCAAATAAAAGTTACTTCATAATGTTTTATCAGTTAGTAGTGAAACAAGTTACATTATTTTCACAGAAGTTGATATAATGGTTTAGTGTAAACATATTTAACTATCTCCATAATGATTTAAGAAATTATACTTTGAGTATAAGTATATTTTAACTGTATTGAAGAAACGTATTAACACGTTGACTGGGGACTACTTCTTTATACGTAGTGGTGGCACTGTGCGCATAGCGGACTACTTCTAAAGAAGTACCCCTCCCGCTTCAACGATATTGGTTCAGAGTGAGGCTAGCCATTGCCCGGGAACCTTGTGCCACTCACCGCTTGTTGTGCCGTTCTTTGTGTGCATTTTGGTGCCAACAATTTAGAAGTAGTCCACTACGCGCGCAGCGCCACCACTACGTATAAAGAAGTAGTCCGCAGTCAATGTGTTAAGTATTGGACCTAAAAAAAAAAAAAAAAAAAAAAAAAAAAAAAAAAAAAAAAAAAAAAAAAAAAAAAAAAACAGACATTTGTAATGTAGGCCTAATTTTTTCTATTTACTACAATACAAAACCAATATAACGAGTTATTTCATTTCGACACTCTTTATTAGAATATCGGATCGGGTACCAGACAATCTCTTCCATCAGATACAAAAAATATATTGTCACCACCGCTTCAACAATAGACGATAAAGGAAGGCACGATTTCGGCTAATTATCGACTGTACAAAAGGCGCAGAACACCTTACTACTGTATTTTATTGCACATGGCGTTTAGCGTGATAAATTATTTTTAATAGTTTTGCAGTAAAAATTTATTGGTTCATAAATCTTTTTGAAATATTTAAATACATCCATAGTAAAAGTAAATAATAATAGTAATAAATAAAGTAAGTTGAATGAACCATGTCTCAATCAATGATAATTATTTGCGACAGTAATTTGATTTTTGAAAACAATAGTATAATTGGCTGCAACCCATTTTATACTATTTTTACTGATTTATTTTATTTTATTTCATGCAACAATACAGGCATAGACCCAATTACATTGAAGCAAAACATTTTAACATTTTGAGCCCAATAAATATTTCATTCAACCAGCCAGTCTACACACTATTAAAAAAAAAATTAATAAACAAGCATTATATATTTACCAGTTATAAGGCCCAAGAACTTGATAAATATTTTATAAATATACAATAAATAGTTAATAAATAAATATGTAACAAATAATAATCAATATGAACTAAATAGTTAGCAAATATACAATAAATAGGTAACAAATATACAATAAATATTTAATAAATATGCAATAAATAGGTAACAAATATAATAAATATGTAAAATATAATAATAAATATAAATAAATAGTTGACAGGTATACATTGAATAACTAATAAATATAAATAGGTAATAATTTATAGAACATAATTTAAATAAATTTGCATAAAATATTTAAAATTAAAAAAAACAACACAACTCAACATGAACAATAATATTAATTAATTAAGGATTTATATTACAGAATCGGAAAAGAAAAGTTTAAAAAAAAAACTTAATTCTATCGTAAAAAGTGACTCGTTGCAAATAAAAATAAAAAAGTCTATTTTCATAAAATTTGTGTTTCCAGGTACATTTCACATTTTTCCTTAAACATATTAATGGAATCACAAAACACATCCATTTTCCCTCCACCCGAAAGCATCATATTATAAGTTCTCATCATCCGGAGCAAAGGCGAGGACGCATGCGCTACCGTTCGTACCTGTGGCAAATCAAACAGAAGTTTGCCCCTGCTGTTAAAATTGGGGACCCTAAAGCAGAGACAATCCAAACAGGCAGAACTGTCCATCCGCCCCCGCACCAAGCCCTGCAGGTACACCTGTTCCATCACCGCCCTCCTCAGGCATAGACTCTTAAACCCAAAGAGACCCATCAGCTCATTTTAAGGAACTAAGTAAGTATAAATATTAAAACACTTAAAATAAAGGTACCTTAAAAATCTTTTTTGAATTCTTTCTATGGCGTCTTTGTAAACAGCATGAGTTGGATTCCACACAACTACTGCAATTTCCAATCTCGACCTGACCAACGCTCTATACAGTGTAATTAACGTTTTTAATTACACTGTATAGAGTTTTTTTTTTTTTTTTTACAGTTTTAAAATTGATTCCCTGTCGAATTATGAATCCCACCATGCGGCTGGCTGATGAAATGCAATGGGTCACGTGCGTTTGAAAAGTTAAATTACAATCTATGTAAACACCCAGGTCTTTAATCAATTCAACCTTAGAAATTAACTGACCGTTTAAATAATAGTTATTAGTAAAAATATATTTTTTAGATCAACTAAATGTCATAGCATGGCATTTAGAAATATTAAAATGCATCTTATTACTAATTCCCCATTCATTACTAATACTAACATTATAGTGTGATGTGTAATATAAAACAAAATATAGACATAATAATGATATAGTACAAACTGGCATATACAGATTTAAACATCTACGAATTTATCATTTAATTAAATATTGTTTATAATTAAATAAATAAATATCTAATGTATTAATGAAATTCCACTACCTGCCGGGAAAGATTGAAAATATAATTGGATATTTGAGCCATATTTTATCAGACAATTGGCCCACAAGAAATTCAAAGCCTACTGAGAATTTTAGTTCAACAATAATAAAACATAATAATTTGTTCCTAAGCAATAAAATAGTTGCAACTCGTTTTAGGATTTAGTGTTTTAGTATTTTGAAAAGTATACCTATATGACAAAGGAATTGTAATAGTTCTCAGTAGATGCAAATGCACGTAATGTATATCATATTTATTATAAAGTGCATACAAAAGTAGCTGACTTAATTAGTGAAATATATCCTAACTATCTAATATCAGGGGCTCAAACCTCTCATATATTTTAAATAAATTCCACTTTCAGGATATATGTAGAAAACAATTATTCTTTTTAAGAAAAAGAACTAAACACATCTTAGCCAGGGTGGACTTATCTGAAAATAAGTGAACTATAACCCCCTTGCAAATGTTTATAATTTGAAAACATGTTTTTTCCTAACTTATGTTTTCATCAATTCCGATTTCACATTTTGACTCTGAGACAGCCAGCTACGCACTCAGATAGTAGAAGTATATCATCATGACAGGCGATATTCTAGCAATATGTATCATGAATGTTACTTTATGGAAGTTTTCCAACCGTGCCAAAGTTTCCAAATTTATCATCGTCTTCCAGCTATATATTTAGGGAAGTCGGTCTAGTGAGAACGATAACAGTTATTTATAGCTATGACAAAATATAGTAGAAGAGAGGAATGGTAAGTGTAAGACGTTAATATGTTATGGACAGATCTTGCCTTGATTTGCTTTTATGTGAGTAATAATCAGGTAATTTGCAATTAACGAATTTTTCTGAAACTAACGAAGAGAGAATTAGTCCCACCGTACCCATGGACTCGACTATTGGTATGATGTGATACTGGCGTGAGCAGATGTCAATGCACTACCAATTATTAGAAAATCTTGAAATTATGCTTCGTTTTGAATCTTGAAACTACCCACTAGCCCACCCATACACGTACAGTGGTATTATATGGGACTATATGGGCGTACATTGGTACTCCTTTACCTTATAAATTGGACAATACATTACGGGAAGATTGTATATAAATTTGCTCCCAAATCACTTAATTTTAATTTCTATCAAATGACTAATTTTATCACCAATCAAATGCCTATGACCAATAACAACAATTAAAATAGTAACGGGTACGATAAATACTGAAATACACGTAAATAAAAAATTATTTGGGGATAGACTAGATGTCCGACGTCCGTGGATTATTGTTTATTTATATTGAACTGTTTATTAGGAGTGGAGTAATTCGAAACATTATAAGATAAACTTGCATCAGCTAAGGAAGTTATAGGGAATATGTGATTCCAAATACGAATAAAGACTCATGGGACTAATCGTTTACGTCAGTAACTGTTTATATAGTGGAAACACGTGATAGTGTATTTGTTGTCGTCACCTTCTGAACTCAAACGACAATATTCTCCTTAAAAAAACTGGTAATGTTTTCCTGATACAACTCTGCAATTACAACGCACAAATGGGTGTTGCAAACTATATAAGTACTGTAGTTTTTTGTGAATGCGCTTCTTTTATGTATGTTTATGTGTAATTAATTATTGTTATGAAGGATTGATTAAGTTAGGGCCATAAGTTCAATATTCATTATTATTCAATAATTAATCATTACTAAGACACCGATCGTCAACATAAAGGTAAATATGATGGGGCGAATGAGTGTGATGATTGTTGATGAACAGGTGTAGTAATTGTTAATTAATAAGGTCGACTGTTCCTCAGAAAGAGCTATTTATTAATGACCCAATAGCTAGGGCAACTAAGGGCCCTACAGCTTTACGTGGAATCCGAACCATATAGCCTTGGTATGATTTTCAGATAACTGACAAGTCTAATACTCAGTTCTCTTCTCTACACAGCACATGAACCTTAACTAGAATATAACATGGATACCACAAACTTCTCTAGTAGTTTCTACATCGATGGCAACCGTTGAGTGGACGTCTAGTTGGTATTAAGAGGATCGAGCGTATAACCTATCGCCTACAATATCCTCAACACTTTGTCCCCAAGTAGCTGGGTTACAGCACTGTGCCACTAGTGCCGACATTTTATTATTTTAATATTAACGTTTGCGATACAATGTTTTTATTTTATCTATGTAGTAAAGGATTAATTATTATTATCATTGTTATTCATTGACGCCATGTTGGATAATCATATCGCAAGAGATTCACATATTCGATATATCCAGCTAATAGTTTTTATTTGATGAAAATCAAATTATTCCTAAATGAAAGTAAACAAACTTAGGATATGTTTATAGAGGAAAATAACTGTGAAAAATCAAGAACTCAAAGCAAATTTGCATAGTATGGGTTTATTATGTTAAATAAATTAAACAATAAAATTATATTTTATTGTTCACGTTATTGTAATGTTTAAATTAAACAATAAAAGTAAGGTGGAAGAAAATGCCTGGCTCACAGGGACCGGAAACACTAGAGACGTCTTATTTTGTCGGATGTTTCATTGCCTGCCTTCCTCTCCTCACAGCTTTCCTTCGTAGATTTTGAAAAATAACAACATTAAATATTTAATACCTTAATGAAATGAGATATATCTAGAGCAATAAAAAGGAAATTAATATTAATATCATTAAAATGTTTTAAATTTTGTTATTTATTAAAACTACCCTTGACAATGATTTTATTATTGTTATATTTTCCACGAACATTATTTTTCTCTATATTCACTCAGAAATGCAGAAGCCTTCACTCACTAACTCACTAAAACACTCACTAACTAACCAGTTTTCCATTAAACTGTAGTTCTACATTTTACACAATCGGTAAGTGTATGCCTATTAAAAAACAATGGGTTATTCTGGTTTTAGTTTAAGGATGTGGTCATTTGAATGTTGAAATTTTCCTCTAGTAATTATTTAAATGTAGGTCTCACTACTAAAATTTAATGAACATTTTAATGACAAATGAACATTTCCAATTCGATACATGGAATGAAAACCAATCTAAATGTTTACAGAGTATTGTTTGTCAAAGTTCACAATAAATATAGTTAAAAATAATGTGAATTAATAGTATTTGGAATTAATAAACTATTTAGCTTAGTTTTGCATAGATTTCTTCAACTATCATTTTTATATTTTTCTTCGAATAAATTTTTGCACACTTTGCATTAGAGAAAGAAAAGGGAAACATTTAAAATTTATTTTACTCGTGTTTCATTCTTGATGAGTTTTTTTTACGTTTACTTATATTTTATAATATTTGACTACCAAACTAACCTTTTTTTTTGTTTTGACTTGCTCACGTTGACCTCTATTCCATAAACAAATATATTTGACTACATTACTCGTTTATTATGATATTAGAAGATAGTTAGAATACAGTTAATTTAATACTGTAACTTATATTACCTATATTCAATTAGATAGTACTTTTAAACTTGTTTTGAAATAAAGTCATCTATAAAAAACAAATATGTTGAGGGAAAATAATAAAAAAAAATCTTTATGAAGAAATGGCTATCTAAAGTGGGTGTTTTGGCCTTTCCAGGTACTTAAATTATTACAAAACCATATGATAAGTATATTTCATTTTAAAATTATGGTGGACATGAGGTACTAACCAGCCTATTGTAACTAAGACTTAAAAAATATATAACATAGATATATTAAATTATAACCAATTATTTGTTATCTATGACACATGTACAAATCTCTGTGTAGTTATTTTTTGCTGAAGTGTAGGTTATTAATGTACATATACGCTTTATAGCTATGGGTTAGGTCTACTATAAATGAGGGAGTTAAATGCTTTTGTACAATTAATTTGTGGGGCAGGCAAGTAGGGATGGTGAGGTAAACACCAGACTGACAACCATTCTTTCTTCTGAAAGCTCGTCCTCACATATTCTTCTTTTTCCTAAGCTCAAGGGCTTTGCACTCAGTTGTAGGTGTTCGGTGGACTCAAGAAACTTACCACAAAGACGGCAACTGGCGTCTCCTCTGTAGATACCAGTCGTTGTCAGACGTTTCTTGAAGTGGCCGTGACAATATGAGCAAATCACCAACGTGATGTCAATCCGATTCATGGAGGTGAGTGATTTAGTCAGCGTAGAGTTTGGTCTCCTCAACAGGAGATAAAGTCAATGGTATATAAATAATTGAAAATGAGTGAATTACAAATACATTACAATTATTCATTTATTATAGATTAGCAGGTGTGTACAACAGAGGTCATAACTGAAAAAGGAAAATAATTATCATAGTTGGATGATTGCAATTTAGTTATAAAAACACTTTCAAAGGTGGTAGAGCTCTTTTTTTCTATAAATACATTTATGAATAATACGTGAGTAAAATACATTTAAATTGTTAATATTGGTTGTGGGTAGGAATAGGCTAAATTTTTTCATATTTTTAAAAATAAAACAAAAATGGAACGTCTGTTGTTATGAGACGTACCTTTGAACTGATAATCCAGTTTTAATTGGCAGTAAACAACTGATTAATATCCTTTGTTGTCTTACATTTATGAAACATTGAAGTTTAATATAATCTTCTAGAACTACAGAAAGCTTTAAGCTAAGGGGTACTAAAGAATACGGACTGCCATACTAGTTTACGGTAAAAGAAAATAAATATGTATTTGTAAAGAAAGTGTGAGCAGCGTACTAAAAGTGTATGTTCTGATCTTATATTCGAGTGAATATTGTATTTAATGTTAATGTTTAAATTGATCTACAGAACTTTCGTTTTATAAAGTGTAGTGGGTAGAGTGGAATCACACCAAACATGTTCCACATTAATTAATTGGAACACTTTCCACTCATTAAAAAAGATTCTTGAATTTATTTTTAGAAGACTTGCTATACTTCATTGTTTGACTGAAAAACCAATTGAAATTTTATACAAACGTATAAACAAGGCTTGTTAAAGGTGATTTTAAAATTTTAAGAATATTTTAAGTTTAGGATATCAAACTCAAGAGATCAATAGGAAACAGGTCCAATAGAAATTCTATGAACCACCCCAAGAACGTATTACGGAATTGTTAATTTGATGAAAATATACTATCAAAGTATTCTTACATTCTTACATATGAGACGCCGACACAACGTTGTTGGTATTTTAAGGCGAATATGAATGGTTATATGAGTGTAGGATGAGTGTGGATAAGTGTAGTCTGGTTACTAACTGAGTTCAACTGTTCCTCAGAAAGGGCAATTTATTAATAGCCCAACAGCCAGGGCAACTAAGGGACCTACAGCTTTACGTGGAATCCGAACCACGTCGTGCTGGTCTGATTTTCAGCTAATTGACAAGCCTGATACTCAGTTATCTCCCCCACATAACATCCGCACAGTGATTACCACCCAACATGGACACTCCAGACTTCTCTAGTAGTGTCTACGTTGTTGACAACCATTGAGCGGACGCCATGTCGGTATTAAGAGGACCGATCATCCAACCTATCGCCTACAATCTCCCAAACACTTTGTCCCCATGTAGCTGGGTTACAGCACTGCGCCACCAGTGCCGACATGTCAAGAATTATTCAAAGGTAGTATAGCTCTTTTTTTCTTTAATAAGTATATTAATAATAAGTGGTGTCTCACTGTTTATTAATTTATAGCAAATAAAGAGTGACATTTGAAATAATGTTTAAAACATTTCCCTGCACCACAAAGTGTATTTGCTGAAACATTATCAGTCACAAAGAACTGCAGAATTTGTCATCGATTTGTGACTATTTATGTTTTAGTTTGTTCAATATTGTTTCGTTATGTGATTACCCATTTTGTATGGTTTTTATTTATTGCATAGCATACCTAAATTAACAATCGCATAACGAGTAACAATATATTTTCTTACCCAAACTATAGTTTAAATTATTATAGTATAATTTTTGAAAAACGTGTATGGATATAATTTGAAACGTTTATACTAACTTTAAGGGATTCTTGTTAGATTTACTCTCAAAATCCAGTAAATAAAAATGTAAGTGTAAACTGTCTTGCAATATGGATAAAACATAAAGAATTAGTAACTTATTTTACTGTTACGATATTGTGAGCGAGCCTTGTAAATGTCCCCATAAACAGCTGTAAGTACATAGTCTGTGAGGTCCACTCAATGGTTGTGGTCGTTGTATTGTGAACGAGCCTTGTAAATGTCCCCATAAACAGATACCATAGTCTGGGAGGTCCACTCAATGGTTATGGTCGTTGTATTAATGTTTTATGGTATTTTGGTTAAACTGGCGTTATTACAGCCAATAGTGAATGGCATGTAATAGTGCATAGTACCTAGTGCACTACAACTTTATTCCCTTTCCTTTCGGCTACATGAGCACTGAGCAGTAAAATTAACGCTTTTGGCAAAGTATATTATGAAATTTACTTTATTATACAAGTTGTTACATAGTACTGCAGCAATAACTGAAGGCACTGTTATGAAAAGTGTTTAGTAAGATAAGTGTACTAACAAAGTTCACTTTATATGTCCTTTTTAATAGTAAATAATTGTTACCTGATAAATATATAAACTTAAGTACTTTAAACAATTTAATAGCTTAAATGCTTCCTTTACAAAGTTATACCCCATGTTTCGTTGGCTTTAAACGTTTTAAAAATGATACTGACAATAATTCACGTACAAAATTATTTGTTCATTTTGTTTAGACTGCCTTACTCTCTGATCACCTGGCATGTAATGAGTTGACATGTGTCTAGCTTGCACGGCTCTCTTCCATTGATTGACTTCCCACGCCACTCCATCCGGCCACCAGAAGTTCGTGATAGCAGATGGTGTGATGTAGGTAACAGCCAAAGGACAATTTTGGCCGGGCGGTGATACAAAAGGAACCACGCAGGCCCTCCCCACAAAGGGATGAGTCTGCCATATAATTTTATCTAATTAAAAACATGAATACAAGTCATGCGTGGTGTGTTTTACAAATAAGGCATTTCTCATAACACAAAATGTAATGGGTCTTTTGCAACTATGGATTTAATAGTTTAAATAAATAAAATAAGATAGAAAATATAAAAAAATATATTTGGTTATAACAGATGGAACATGTTATTACAAGTTGAATGTAGAATAAAAAACATATGACGACAAACTACTTCAGTTTTCCTGTTGGTGAGTGCAGAGAGCTGTTGTTTGGGAGCTCAATCTCCCGCTGTTGTGTCGAGAAAGTGGTTAACAATTCTCCGGAAGAATGGCCGCACATGAATTCAGGGAAGTAGGGGCTGCGATGGCCACTCCCTCAACCATAGAAGATGGATATGTGTATGGTATTAAGATGAACTATGCAACTGATTCCAGAAAGATACGATAGTTATTGAGACCATGGAGAGGACAAAGCAATTTCATAATGGTTAAGTCTTGTGAAAATTGGGAGCTTGGATAACAGGATGACTGCTAGCCTTCGTCCTGTAGATGCTTGTGGGAATGAAGTGGTCGGTGGCTGGAGAAGCTTTGTCCGGTTGAAGGTGGTCTTCGGGAGGGGGGGGGGCTTGGCTAACAGGAGCGTTGGGTTGAGGTGACAATATTTCTTAACATGTTGGTGACAAGCTCATCCTCTATGTCCGGATGATCAGGGCTGCATCGTTGTAGTTCGTAGCGATCACAACGCCATGCATGTGAGCGATGGCCACTTCCCCGGCATATAGAGTTGTCGATTATGACATATCATGTGGTATTTCCTCGAAGAACGGCTGGCGTGCTGTGTGGCATGCTGTCGTATGGTTCGTAGCGAGGCTTGAGGGGTGACTGCAAAAGTGTCTATGAATGGTACCACAGTATGTGGTGGGTAATTTGTAATTTTCCTTGTACTGAAATATGAAACTTACTCTAAGTAAGTATTCAAGTACTAAGTATTCAAAATATATAGTTGTATGTAAAAAGAATTGAGCTTATTACAATAGTGAAATCTTTATCCAAACGGTATATATAAATTAGTTTATTATTAAAATAAAAAAAAACAACATCTGTAATTTTATAACTAACAAAGGATTTTTTTGAAAAATAATATTTATATAATTATTTAACTTACAATGTAAATTTATGGAAGTATTTTCAAACTTCTGATTTGAATTATATTTCTTTGCAATGAAAAGATCAAAGTAAGATATGCTCATTATGATCGCTTGTGTAACTTCACGCTGTTTTCTACTAATTGAGCTAAATATAAAATAATTTATGCTAGTTTTTGTTTGCTTTGTAAAAATAACAATTTTGCACTAACAAACAACTTTATCACAAATTATTACACGTTGATAAGAGCAGGTAATTCAAGAATTAACATAATTTTGTAAGGAACCAAATTATGTTTTTGTAATAGCACTGTTATTATAGACCATGTATAAACTAAGTTTAAATATTTTTATAGTGACTTCAAATATGAGGAAATCTTGAAATATTATGAGTAATTGAGGAAATTAGATTTTTATTTGAAATATAAAGCACATTAGAAGTGAAAGATTAGGGTTGAGGTTCAACTTGGTTAAATGCAATTAATAGAGTAAAGAACTAAAATCCTAACACCAAACTAATATCTAGTGATAACCAACATATCGAATATTGAGAATATTTTAAGATGAAACCATTATTTTAAATAATTAAATATTCAAAAACATTTTATAATATGTGTTACTAATACTAAAATGGGTGTATTGAAAACGTAGTAAGTTATTTTTTTCATTATCTTAATAGTAAGAAAATAAAACGAGTTACCAGTATCTTTAAAAACTAATTTTACAATTTTTATTTTGACAAAATAAAAGTTTTATATAAATATACTTTAAACGTACCTTGGGTCTTTGGGTTAGAGTACTGCAATGCCTACATTATGTTATTTAGAAGAGAGAAGAGCACCATTAGCTCACACACCTACTGATCACTCCACATATCAACCACATCGGTCAGTTGATGAGTAGTATTAGCCCACCCGTCTACTCACACGTGTATCGGTAGTAGAGTATTGACCCCCCTCCCACCCCACCCATACAGTTGCGGTCGTAAGATGTATTGTTCCTCCCGCTCACCAGTACCATGGGTACCTGAGTGGAGGTGATGGGTGTTGCCCATTCATCCACATATACTTGTACTCATCCCATACCTGTGGGGTAATGATGGGTGGTATTGAGCCACCCGCCCGCCTGTACCTGTATCAAAATAAAACTAAAATTGTAATATTTTGTCATCTGAATAAGAACCGCAAACAATTTAAATAAGATTCTCTTTAACAAATATCAATTAAAAGTACTTTCGGCACTGGTGGCGCAGTGCTGTAACCCAGCTACTTGGGGACAAACTGTTTGGGACATTGTAGGCGATAGGTGCCATGCTCGGTTCTCTTAACACTGACATGGCGTCCACTCAATGGTTGTTATCGGTGTGGACACTACTAGAGAAGTCTGGGGTGTCCATATTGGGTGGTAATCATTGTGCGGAAGTTGTGTGTGGGAGATAACTGAGTATCAGGCTTGTCAATTAGCTGAAAATCAGACCAGAACTACGTGGTTCGGATTCCACGTAAAGCTTTAGGTCCCTTAGTTGCCCTGGCTGTTGGGCTATTAATAAATTGCCCTTTCTGAGGAACAGTTGAACTCAGTTAGTAACCCACTATACTCATCCACACTCATCCTACACTCATATAATCATTCATATTCACCTTAAAATACAAACAACATATCGGCGTCTCATATGTAAGAATGTAAGAATATACTCCTTAATATCGAGATTACGTATGTTTTAAAAATAACAAGAGCATATTATCAATTGATAAATTATTAAATCAAATCAAATCAAATTTACTGTCACAAATACAAGTTATATTTTATGTACTAACTAAATTCTAGAAGATCTAGAAGAAGCAGGTGACATTGTCAGATTTACAAAACACACATAAAACAAAACTAAACAAAATGTAGGCTAAAATCATGCTACTGTAGTATGATTCATACACTAAGTTATTATACTACATTAATTATCATTGAGATAGCATTAATTAAATAATAGGCTCTCTATTAAAAATTCTCTAAATAAAATTTTTAACTTTACCTCATTGTCAACATTTTTATGTCATTAGGTAATTTATTGAACATTCTTTTCTCTATATAAAATAGTGGAATTCTTTAAAAGCGTTAAGCAATGTCGTGGATGAGATAAGTCATTTTTATGAATAGTGTTGTAACAATGATGATGTTGGTAATAAATTGTTGTAGTTTTTCTTTATAAGTAGTACACACTTGAAAATATTCAAACTAGGAACAGTCATTATTTTGAGTTCTTTAAATAAAGGTTTACAGGAAGTTTTCTTTTTTTTTTTAATATCATTGTTTTTACAATTCTTTTTTTAATTTTGAAAATGTTATTACTATAAGAGTATTTCCCCCAAAATTCAATACCATATTGCAATAGTGAGTATAATAATGCATAATTAACAACAATCATAGTTTTAAATCTACTGAGTCTATGATAACAAACATCTGAAAGCAGTATGAATTAAGTTTTATTATTAACTTTTCACAATACGGTTTCCATGTTAACTTTTTGTCAATTATCAAACTAAGAAAATTTGTTGAGTCAGAAATAATGATTTCATTTTTCTCATCTATTAATTACATAGGGATCAAATATTTCCTTTTTTTGTATAGCACTGAATTTTACAATATTTCTTTTAGAACTGTTTAA